>JAVQKC010016704.1:0-45768 GCA_036025475.1 Philypnodon macrostomus
TATAATCTCAGCTCACCCACCTTTCAAACCAGAACTGAAGAAGTCTGCTGGATTGGCAGATGAAAGCTTTTCAACAATCAAAACCTTGTCCAGATGCCCTTTTACAACTTTCAGAATTAATAGCGGTATGCTTCTGTGAAATTAGGTACAATTGCAATAAAACTGAAAGTGTGATCTTGGCGTAGCAAAATTGTGATATTATATTTGTACCATATTACCAATGGCTAGAATGTAGTAGGGCTGTCAGTGTTAACGCATTTATCAAAAAGCTAAAATGCAATGATAATTGATTAACACAATAAATGGCATAATCTGTTTTATTTTCCGGTGGAGGGGTACCTGACGCCTCGAGCAGAGGGATTCAAGAAGGCCGTAACATTTTCGTATCTTTGTACGTGAGCTTACTGCAGTAGACATGAGCGTGCGTACAAAATCACATAAATTACCAGGACTGTTTTCAGTTCGTCAAGGCGTGCTACAGACCTCAATATTCAAATCATGAAAATCAGTCTCACAGCTTATTCAAATATACATCCATTGCTGCTCCAACCTCCTTAAACAGTGTTTTTCTCACAATATTTTTGCCTTTCTTCATAAAAACAAAAAAGACAAAACGACTGAGGCCCTCAATGGGCTAAGTTAAAGAGCCTTTATACATATTAAAAATCCTTTATACATATTTAGGTATACAGTTGCCCTGAAGAATGCCCATAGTGGCTTTTTAACTTATTCTATACCCATTGAGTGCCTCAGTCTTTTGGGAGTCAACATGATCTTCAACCTGAAGAGCTCCTGGGTGAACCATTTTCACTTTACCACACTTACACTCAAGCAGCGTCCCAGCTACAGCTGAAGTGTAGATGTTCTGACTAAAGTTTCTGCATGAAATTCAATCTACATTGGCCAAACAGTAATGAGGGTGAAGCAGCTCTATGCTAACAGCATTAGGGGCCGAGGTGAACTAGTTCAGTTTTCTGTTGAAAAAAAATAAACCCTTGTATGAAAAATAAACAACAAATTCTCATACATGTAAATCTCCCCAATTAATAAAATCGAAAAAATATTTTTATATACTTTATTTTCAGTACCTTCATGGTATTATATATGATCTATTTTCAATAATTATTCAACAAATTAACATCTGCACAGTACTGACAGAAAAGACTAACCCTAACCAATATAACAACAAAAAAAAAAACACTAGGAGGAATTTCAGTCTATATACATATATGCCGTACATACAACTTCTAATATTCAAAATAGGACATATGCAGATGATTGTTTTGCATATTAAAAGTGTCCTGGTTTGTCACTTCTACGTTAAAAATGTGGGAATTAAAAAAAAGCTTCTTTACATTTTCACATCTATTGATCTTCCACTTCCATTTGTCCCTTGCCTTTATTATGTAAATTCAGCAATACATGACTATTTCTTGCATAGCCCTTTCCCCGAGAGAAAGTTAGAGTATCATTGAAAATCTGCTTAGCATGCATAGCCCTTAGTGTGTCCCTACTATATCAGCCCAGTCAGCTGGACACAGGGACCAACCCCACTATCACTACCCATAACACAATATAATTACAAATCAGTGTGGTGCGGTTTACTGGCCACTTTTAAGGTGCCCATTGAGATTGCACATAGCCCCCGTGATAACCTTGCTTTTATATACAGGTCTATTATTATGGGACTGTTCTCAGGGAAGGACATGCTACAAAGTCGTGATCATCAACACTTTGGCCTCGTGTGAAAGGACAATCCGGTCACGTCACACAGTGTCCTGGACTTTACCTACAATATCATTCTGTGGACTTTAGGGCGTTGGTGACGTAAAAAGTTGGTCGGGACTGGGTGTTCAGTGCATTATACTGTAAGAGGCAGTGATTTTGATACAGTTGGCTGTGTGAAGGGGAAATTAAATCCTCATGAGTTTGATTATGGACAAGTCAGAGTGAAAGCGTGTACTACAAGATCCAGATTTTGAGGGGCAAGTCTAGGGGCAAGTTCAATATGCTTTTAATCCAGGTAAAGCATACTGTACCTTTTTGATCCATCACTGGGAAACACCCATTTTGGTTTTATGATAGGAGTGGGCGATATAGTAACAATATTATAAGCCAAGATCATGATTTCAATTTTAGCACAATTTCAGACTAGACCGCCATCTTCATAAAAACATGTTAACTACAAATTCGATCCAATGTTCATCATATTACCGAATACAGTTTGAATACTGGTATTGTTACAGTAAAATTATGGTGACGAGCAGAACAAATTAATGCACTCTAGCATGGAACAGGTACAGAGGAGGGATAGTGAATATATGCGACAAGTACAGATGAGGGATAGTGAATATATGGGACATGTACAGAGGAGGGATAGTGAATATATGGCACATGCACAGAGGAAGGATGGTGAATATATGTGACAAGTACAGATGAGGGATAGTGAATATATGGGACATGTACAGAGGAGGGATAGTAAATATATACAAGACATGTACAGAGGAGGGATGGTAAATATATATAAGACATGTACAGAGGAGGGATAGTGAATATATGGGACATGTACAGAGGAGGGATAGTGAATATATGGGACATGTACAGAGGAGGGATAGTGAGGAGGAGAGGAGGCATTGAAGAAGACCATAGAGGTGATTTATGATGCAGTGAAAGAGGACATGATTTTAGTTGGTGTGAGACAAGAGGAGGCTGATTATAATATAATTACAATTTTGCAAATTGAAAGCAGAATAGCTAATTGTATACTGCTCTATAATACAAATACTGACTTTTCAGATGAGGTACGCAAGTTGTAGCCATAAACTCAAATTTGGCTAATTGCAACAGTTAAAATAAAAACCCCTTTACAGAATTTAGGCAGTTACTTCCAGTAGTTCCAGGAGATTAATCTTGGGGTGGCACATGATAGTGAGTGGTGGTATTTCTAAAAGACCACACGTTTCTTTATCACCCCCCCCGCCCCCCTCCAATCCTCTCTGCCACAGCCTCTCTCTGTTTGGATACGTCTGCAAAGGTCAGTTCCACCTGGGCGGCACACAAAGTGAACTGTCAAACCTCATCTGTCAGTGCATCTGAATGGAACCAAAGATGAGGGAGGAGGGGGAACATGCAGGGGAAGAGGAGGGATTATTGTGGGCTTTTCTGTGAAATGGTGTTCTGTAAAATGTTCAAAACTACTTGATTTGCATTACCTCCGCCAAGGTAATGTAATCAGTATAGTGTTTGTCTGCCTGCAAGCAACTTTATACAAAAACTCCTGAATAACACAACAAATTTTTTTTTTTTTCAAAGCATACCAATACAACACATACGCAACAGGGGCCAACAAACTAGCTGTCCCTCCCCCATCATCCTTCTGTATTAGGAACTGTAATGTATATACAACATAAGGAAAAGTCTCTTCAATAATCTCCCACTCCACTGCTTTTTATTCACTTGACACACAAAATAGTATGAGCTCTATGTAGTTAGGGATGTGATTTGGACAAATTGAACATTTTCAAACTTCTAATTTTCTAGATTTGTGTTTACTTACTACAATATCAAATAAGGGGCGGCAGTGGCGCAGTGGGTAAAGCGCTCGTCCTTCAACCAGAGGGTCGGTGGTTCGAGCCCCCGGTGGTGGTGGTCAGAGGGGCCGTAGGCGCAAACTGGCAGCCACGCTTCTGTCACCGGGTGTGACTGTGGAGTGAATGAATAATGTAATGTAAAGCGTCTTTGAGTGTCAAGAAAATCGCTATATAAAACTAATGCATTATTATTATTATTATTATTATTTCTTAACAGCGACCCTTACATTAAACCCTAGTCCATTCTATGTAATATATACTGTATATTTCAACCAGTAAATTGTGAAAACAGGCGAATGGGTTCGAATCTGGTTCACAACAGTTTGCCGAATGCCACTCCCCACTCTTCTCCATGATTTCCTATCAGTCTACTGTCCCATCAAATAAAGCTGAAAAATAGCCATAAAATATCTAAATCATACATAATACAGTAAATATCTGATATAGATACAGTATTAACACCATTATTATGTCATACGTCCACACTATAAGCATACCACATGGGGGTGCACACTAGGCCCATATTAGATATGCAGCCAGTCTAAACCATGTCCACCTGCCAGCCCTATCCCTCTAAGCCACATTAGATTAGATCTCTTTTCCCTTCTTTCTGCAGACAGAGGCTCTGCTGCATGCCTTATGAGATGTCTGGGTATAGGAGTCTTTGTGGACAATAAGCATAAATCCACCAAACAGCACATTATCTTATCACTATACAGTCATCCAGTCGCTGTTGTCTGAAACAGAGACTAAATGAAGGCATTGCAGGGGTGTGTGTTTGTGCATGAATGGCTGGGTGGGTGCGTGCGTCAGAGCGGAGGGCAGTCCAAGGACACACTCTTCTGTCCTCTCTGTTTCCTTTACACACATACAACACTCTATTTCATTAGTTCAGCGGACGTTGTATTGACATCTATTCATTTTCTGGTAACTACCCCTAACCTCTAAAGCTATAATGAAATTAACCTTCTTTTTATGGCAGACTCACCAGTTGTAACATGACAACTAGCCATTTTTTTGGTGGTTATATTTCATATTTTTTTCTCATTGAACATGTGTAAATGCTTATAGCAGCATAATTAATTATAGTATAGGCGAATGTCCAATTAGTCCATGGTTTTGACTGATATCTCTATAATTAGCAAAATGTACATTTATACACACATTTGCTTTTTTTTTTTTTTTTTTTTGCCATTAAAATGAATAAGCACAATGTCCCCATAAGGTAAGTAATGCATGTCTATTTCACAGCCGTCGGGGTCCTCTGTGATTATGCATAGTGCAGATAGAGAGATTAAACTTACATAGAAGGTAAGGGTTTTAAGTGAGAGCCACTGCATTTGCATATCCTCACTATTTCTGGCACAAATATGGGTGAGGCCATCCGCAGTGCGTGTGCCCACAGTCTTACCTTGATGTGACATAATGTCCTCCCGCTTAAACTACACAAATAAAATCAGACTATAGCTTCTGTGTATTTCAATGTACTGATGACTACGCCATGAAGAGAAAACTGTGAAGTGTATGTTATCTTTGAGGATTGTCCTTTCCTTGCTTCCTTCCTCTGCAGTGCTGGTCCTCTGCTATGTCCCTGGCTGTCCTACTTCAATTAATCATATCAGCATCTCCCCATCACCCCCACACTGTTTACCTCCAGAGGGCAATTTGCTTATTTAGCCACTTACTATGCTCATCCTTTACCATCTATCACCACATGTTTTTCCATGAACAACACTGGGGAAGTCTAGTATTTGTGTCCCCCAGGTGTTTCCAGGAGGGCAAATATGCATCTTCAGCATTTACAATTCAGTGTAGTTTGTTATTGTCTATACTCTACAGTGTAGGGCTATATATATGTTCTTTTCTTGAATGGATACACCAAATGTTATGGGTATTTGAGTTTTGGGTGAAATTTGTACAAAAATAAATACATTAAAAAAAATTCATGCCACATTGATTTTACAGTGTGATGAAAGTAGTTATGGTATTTTCTTTTCTAGGTTATATTGTATTTAGGGAACATTCTGTAATTTCACCTGAAAGATACCTAATTATTTATTAATTCTCTACATAACATGATACAGATAATTAACGGATTTAAATAAGTTTTTTATGGTCCTGTAAAACCCTTGAGATCAGCTGTTATTTTATTTTGACTATTAATATTGTCGGTTGTTTTTTTTTGTCTGTTGCTAAGACACATTTGACCACATCTATAATGTATTATTGTACAACAGTTAAAGGTGTAATCGCCCATAAAGGCCTCTACAGACTATAGACAACCTACTTTACATCACCACAGAACAGGGACAGATAGTCCATTTCAAGATATATATATGTATATATATGTATGTATATATATATATATATATATACATATATATATATTTTTTTTACGTTTTCTTATTTTAGAAAACTTATGAACTATACCTTTAAACTGTTACATCTGAATAAATGAGTTACAACATTTTGGTTCCATTGTCCATTGCTAGTTTGTGCAAATGTGTGCATGTAAAATATATATATAGTCTATACCCTGAATTTATGCCTGCTTTATGCCTGCTTTATGCCTGCTTTATGCCTGCTAAAGCCTTGTCCCTTTGCATTTGGGCAGAATCTACATAACGCAAACATATAAATGCCAGGATTAGCATTTGGTCCAAGCTCTGTGAATGAGTCAGACAGAAACACGCAAAAAGAGATGGATACAGTAAATCATCTTTGAGCTATGGGCAACCTCTGATATACTCCACACACAGTGGCACACAGAGGCACACAGAGGCACACAGAGGGGGTGGGGCAAGGAGGTCAATTCATTTCTGACAATTTTAATGTTTTATCCTTGACAGAGTTGTTTGCCTTTTTCTCATCAGGCCCAAAACAGATAACTGTCTCTTCCAGATCAATGCAGTTTTTATTCAAGGACACTCTGCGGTTACAAATCATGTGACCCTGACCAAAGTGTAATTCAATCTTCCATTAAATGACACAGTGGCTGCACACAAGACACAGTTCAACCATACGACCATACTAATAGCATAAATTAGTGTTAGCCCCATTATGTACAGCCCCTATGATGATTAACAGTTTACGAGGGATTAAGCTTTTACACAAAGCAATTATGTCAAAGTTATTATCCCGTTTAAGTGTGTTTTTAAGCAATTTAGTTTGTTCAAGAAAGCTACATGATATGACTCTGACATAACACAGTAGCCATTTACGTTCTTATAACAACAAATTATGTAATGAAGCGCGTCCTCTTGGGTAAAACGAGGAGGAGGAAGAGAGAAGACGAAGAGGGCAAGGGCAGTGCCTGCAGAAGAAGCAGCCAGTGTTTATGCAAATCACCAGCCTTTTTATATTGCCTTCAGATAAATAAAAAGGATAGAATCCTGTCAATGTTTTTTCTTAACATCAAATTTGTCTTTGGTAACAACAACTACCTACTAAGATTCAAGATTCAAAGTGTTACTTTGCTGCTTTACTTTGGGTTGTCAGCTCAGCTGTTCAAGAGTCTGATGGCTGTGGGGAAGTAGGTCCTGCATTTCACACTTCTGTACCTCCGGCCTGAGGGTAGAAGTGTGAATAGTCCATGTTGGGGGTGGGTGGGGTCTTTGATGGCGGAGGCAGCTCTCCTGTGGACTCTGCGATGGTAGATGCTCTGCAGAGAGGGTTGTAGAGTCCCAGTGATCTTAGTGGCAGTCTTTACCATGATCTGCTGCGGTCCTTCATAGTAGTGCTGCCGTACCACGCGGTGATGCAGCTGGTCAGGATAGACTTGATGCAGCTGTAGAAGAGGCTGAGGATTTTGGGTGACATCCCAAATTTCCTCAGCCTCCTCAGGAAATACAGCCTGTTGAGCCTTATTTAACACCTGTGTGGTGTTCAGTGTCCAGGTGAGGTCATCACTGATGTGGACCAGTGTTCAGACTAGTAGTTTGCAAGATAAAAAGAAGAGAATGCTTTGCCCCGGTTTGCAGGTGACATCACAACATTCTATAGCCCTATACATTTTAATGGTAGATGGGGGCAAGAAAATTACTCTTGCTAATCTGCAGATTGAGTGTGGTTGGATAGATACAGGGGGGGTAATGGACCATGTCACTAATAAAAATGATTAAATTCAATATTTGTGGATTTTTTGGAGGGATATTTCATGTAAAAATCCCATATAGTTAATCCGGATTCCTGGCCCCTGCCCCCATCTGAGGGTATGACATCACCACATTCTAGAACTTGAAAACCAGCAACATTTGTGGAAGCTTTGCCTTTACATAAATTGGAAGGAATGAAAGAAGCAAATAAATGTGAAATAATTTGCAGATTGCTATTTCTTATACAAAAAAAAAACATATAAAAAAACAACTATTTAAAATTATGAACAATTTTTATCACAATGTTATGACAGTGCTGTATGTGTTCAGTGGTAACACAATTGACCTTATACTTTACATACTTTATAATGTAAGAATAAAATACAAATAAAATATTCATTCAAATATTCATATAATGGCCTGGTTTTGCAACAGGAAGTCAAGTCCCCTCTTAATAATTTCACTCTCTCATCCTCTGATTGTATTTGCACTGGGCTGGTGCAAAAGTAATGAGAGCTCGGACAATGCTGTGGCTCTGAATTATCTCATCTGTTCTGCTCCGTCAATGTCTGCACTCACTGACATCCTGGTTATTCATCAGACACACATTCACACTGCGGGAACAAAATTATTCTCTGTCTGAATATGACTTCATCAAAAGTAGGTCTAACATGCCTGACTATATGAACTTTAGGACCTAAGATGTCTATATATTCTTAACAATGGTAAAAGTCTCTGTATAGTTCTGTTGCCATGGCGCTTCCTATACAGAAACCTTGACAGGAGACTGGTAAGTCTTTCAAGCAAAAACATTTAGATACTGCTCCAAAATCCAAATTTAGATCATGATGCTCACACTTAAATTAGCAACTGTCCCCATAAAAATAGCAGTGGTGAGGAGTTTGACATTCCCATCAACACTAAAGAGAAAAAGCTTTCTTTTGAACATATGTGGGATGTACTGCCAAAACTGCAAGGAATGTGAGAAGCAATTGCTAAAGTAAGCCTAGTCGATTATCACTGTGATCCTAAACGCATCATCTTAGAAGATCTTTTTGATTGTGTGATGCAATAGCCCAATGTTTGCTGATGTGACCAAAATATATTTCTGGAGGGTGGGTTGGAGATGTGGTGGTGCATTTTTAGTCATTTTAAAAGGCCTTAGAAAAGATGGATGAGCATGTGCCCGCTTCTTGAGCAGGACTTTGTTTCTGAGTGTTAAGAGCAAATGCACTGACACTCTAATTGTCAGGGGGATTGGGAAAGCCCCACAGCATCCATCACCTTCATACAGGCCACCGGGCCACTCCACCGCTTTGAGGGCCGCTTTATCACAATTGGTCCTTGGCACAGTCTCGATTCATACAAAAGAGTGATGTGTCAATTTTATGAGAGAGACAGAACATGTTTTAATAGGCCTGTTTAAATTGCACATGAAAGAACACTATAAGAATTCTTTTGCACTATCTTTCGTACACTCACAAACATCTCCGTCTGACCTCTCCTTTATCTCCACACATCTAACATGAGCTGTCCCTATGATGTACTCATTGCTGATACTAGCCATCCTTGTCACTGCCAAACTGTTTCTAAACCATACAACATCACTGATCTCCCCAAAAATAACAACGACGAGTGTAGTAGTATCAATGACAAATGGATTAGCTGTATATGAAACAATAGCTTCACCGTGAATCCTTTTACAGCAACATTCGAGTATTCAGAGTATAAGCATAGAGTTGATACAGTAATAGAATAATAATGGTGGAGTCTGTAAGTTTCCTTTTCTGACCCTGGTTTATGAAGTAATGAAATGATAACTATAATAATAATATGTGAATTATTATTTTACTTTAGTCCCTCCCCTGGCCTCTCTACAGACTACAGACTACTTCAGTTCATAGTTTAACAGGGTCAGATAGTCAATATTTAGCATTTTTTATTATTTTGTATTATTATAGGAAACAGACTACACCTTTAATCTATTATGGGCTTGACTAAACTTCTAATATGCAGCTGGTTTTCTATGGCTCTCAAACACACAGAAGCACCAGTTTATGTCATGACCCAGTGCAGGCTCACGTTCCTCCACCTCCTTCTGCTTTGCTCCATTGTCTTTAGTGTTAGCGCCCCGCCCCATGCGCCCGGATAGTGTGTGTGTGTGTGTTATCTGTGATGGCAGTATACCCAGGGCCTCTGTTCTTCTCTTCCTCAGATATCACAGCATGGTCTATTTCTGTCCTGCGTCTTTCTATGCTTTCAGCAAAGTGCCTCTGACGTCTCTCAGCCCTAAACCCATGAATGCTGTCAGTGATGAGTTCCCAATGCAAACCATGCACAAATTACTATAGCAGACAGACAATCACTTTAGTGTTGATGTGTTTGCAAATTTGCTCCATTTTCCCCCTAATTGAGAGTCATTAAAAGATGAGATGCCATTTTTAAAAGCAATTAACTAATGAGACATGAATGATTATGTGGCGAGTGGAAGAGTCGGCAAAAAAGGGCCAAAGGGGGATAAGACGGAAAGAGGGGATTATTTACAAAATTCATCTGTGAAAGTGCTGAGTCACTGGATGAGCCCGACGCTGCACACCACCATTTTTCAGCTCCTTCTGTTTCTTCCAAACCCAACCCCCCGCCCCACTGTCCCGAGACTCACAGTGTGTCCACAGCCCAATGACGTTATCACCTCACACACACACACACACACACACACACAGGGAATGAGGGAAGGAGGAAGTGTGTTACTCCCTGTGACCCTGAGGAATCAAAGCACTGCTTTCGTCATCACAGCAGAAAAAAAAGCAGCAACAGTTTGGGACCCTTATGACGCCAATTTAGTTTTTAGTCTCATCCCAGAAACTAGGTGGAAAGAAGATGATACAAGCAGGTTGTCTTTCCCTGTAATCTTTACAGTCACTGCCTTAGGTCACTCTTTATATACTGTAGGGATTGTATAGATTAATACAATTTCCTAATTGTTTTATGCTTTGTGTAAATATTTTTGTAACTTATATAATTTGTATGGCATGCTCCATTTCCCTTTAGAGCTGACATTAGCATATACAAACTGATCATATGTAGAGCTTCGTAATCCTATCTATTATACTGCTCAGTGAGCAGCAAACATTTATGACATTGCTCACAATGAATTACTGTATATTTATAGAGCAACTTCCCAACAGTATATAATGACAATGTTCAGGGTCAGCCAGTAAAACTGTAACAACTAGTTATAGAGCCTTTAATGAGACACTTTTATAGAAGTTGTATTGTGACAGAAGATTTATATTACAGGTGGAAGAAAATTATATTGTCAACTTAATTGCCATGTTTGTTAGCCCAATAATGCACAGTAAAAGAGAGGAACATTTTTTCCTTGTAAGTCCTGTTCAGTTTCTGCTAAAGATGTACAGTCATAAATTTGCTAAAAGTACTTTTTAAACATCTGTTTCAGGGCTGTTTGAAGTGTTTAGAATGTAATTATGTACATAGGTGCAAAAATAGCTGTATATTCATAGAGCATACTGGATGTACTTGTATGTAAATGAGCAATGGTTTGAACAGTGCAGTACCTCCTGCTGTCTGTGCTGTAGGGATGAGGAGCGCTCACAGAGGGAAGAGCAGTCTACAGTATGACTCAGGGGCATGAAGTCAGAGTGGATTTATACACAGATTAAAGGATTGAAGAACAAGGCACAGAAAGTGTGGACACACACATCTGGAGTCCACTAAGGCTCTGTTCACACTGGCCTCAAAACTGTAAATCTGATTTGGTTAGAAATAAAATGGGTCATGTCAGTTTGAAGAAGTCCAAACAAACTCCTTAATAAACTAATAAGAAGAATAAATATACTGTGTGTCAGCTATCTTCCCTCCTGTGTGAATGCAGCCCATGACACTCCAGGATCTGTCACCAGTCACACAAAGTTGTAATCACCGTTAGAAGCCAGATTTGAGGGTTGCTGAGATCAATATATTTGTCGGCGTATTATCTCAGTGGGGAAACATAGTGCTTCGGTGCTTGTCTGTGGCGTCATGCGGTGGAAGCTTGGTGGTGAATGAGGCTATCCGGTAAGCAGACAGTGTCAGATTGCATCTTCAACACTCTGTCCATCAATAACAGGGAGCCAAGTGTCCTTGACAGGGTGTGTTAGGGACCAAAATGGGCCATTATATCCAAGAATATTTTCACTTTTTATAGCTATTATTAGAACATATAAAGCAGTATACCCCAGCTGTCTGAGTTGAGTAATTTATATGCTGTCGACCTTTACTGTAGTTAACCTATTTTGCTGCATAGAACTGGCCAATAAGATATAAAACCCAACAAACAAACAGTAACTATTTTTAACACATTATTATGGGAACTAGGCCCATCACAAAAAGGCCCGGGACTTCTCTCTAACGTTTACAGATCCACACAGCAGTATATGACCGATGTACCGCATCTGTCTATGCAAAGGTGCCATACAATTACAGAACATTTTATATATAATATGCATTTACCCTCAATGATAATGTGCCATCATTACTGTGCATGTTGTAAAATTTGCATATTGTATATGCACTGAAAGTTTTCTCCATATTTGGTTAATTGGGGTTAGGAGATCACATAGGACCATAAGAAAAAGTCTACGTCATTTTCTGGATCCTGAGCTACAGCTACAGTTAATTATAGTTGAACATAAATTATTCTCTACACTATTCTTGAGGTCAATTAACTGTGACTGTAACGACTCCACAATCCTAAAACCCAATTAATAAGGGGATTTACTTATTATAACACTGAATGAATACTTCACAACCCTCAAACCACTTAAGTATGACAATAACATTACTGTAGTGCTTCGGTTAACTTTACTAGAAAGAAAACATGACTGGTGTTGACTGGGGAGTTTTATCAACCATTTAAGACACACTAACTGACCTCTATCCTTACTTCAAAGCGTACTGACTTCCTGCAGGATACAAAAACCGCTGACAAAGACAGTACTGACGGTCAATCACAACATGATCAAAAGCGTCTACAGAAATACCCTCAGATCGCATCATTAGTGGGCTGAATAAGTAATGAATTAGTCAAATCGGGGATACCCAGACTACTAAGATACTATTAAAGACAAAGATACTAATAAAGACTAAGATACTAATGTACTATGGGTTTTGGCATTTATAATATTAACATACAGGTTCGCTACATGCATGACGCCTTGTTAGGTTTGATCTTGGAAATGATCATTATAAAGCAAGGGCCAACGACGAATCAAGACAATACTGTATACACTATAAAAATACTGCTAATTATATCGGACAAAACACATTTGGAATTATGGAATCACGTCCGCAGATCCTACGTGTGAACGCGATAACTCAAAAACTAATTGCCGGATCAGTTAAAAATTTTACACACACAGGGACATTTCATAAAGACGCAGAACTGTATTGAGTTTGGAACTTCTACGATTAATGAAAATTAAATAATTCACAAATTAATGCCCTGAAGCACTTTAATTGAGCCATTAATTCTGCTGAACATAAAAAAAATCTCATGAATTTTGGCACAGTGATTTGGGCTTGTGTATATTTAATGTACATATGCAAATTACAGAGGTCAAATAAAGAATGCCCCCATGTTTATGACCCCTATGGGACCCTGGACACACTTTGGCAGAGAGCAATGAAACACATTTTCCACAGTGTACCCAACATAAAATATTATTATGACCCCACCCTACAACAATCAGGAAGTCGGCCATTTTGGATTGAAATTGGGAGGTCAGGTATATTTGACAGCCTCTAACGTGCACATACTTTGCCCGATTAGGCTCTAACCTGAAATACCTAATTACCCCCAGCCCTGAACACATCTGACTGATATGATTCCAGTTGCCACTATAGCGCCCCCTATAGACTAAAAGAAGAATGTAGTTTTAGGGAAATTAACATTTGGCACTACTATTTTCAGTACAGCTTCAGATTCTAATATTGCAGTTAAGATACACTATCCCTTTTAACTTGCTATATAGTTCAGGTTGCACAGGGAAGTTGCTAATAATAGACATAGCTAATCAATAGACACACTAACCTTGGCTTGACTTTCTTCATCAGTCTTTCCTGCAATCTCCCTGAAATATATCACAAAACAGTTTAGCCCAATGCATATTATTTGTGTGTTTGTCCATAATTGTGTGTGTTCTCATTCTGTAATACAAATTAATACGACAGATACCTGGAAGAGGAGGTAGGAAGGAGACCTCTATTTTCGGAAGCGGTATTCTCATGACGTCCCAAGAGATAGGGCCACAGTGGGCTACCCTTTTCTGATGATAAAGTAGAAGAAACCTGTGTAAGTACAGACACAGCAGGGGCCACTTTCAAAAACACGAACAATGAAGGAACATATTCTGGGAACTGTGTTTAAGTGACACCTAAACAGTGTCCAATTCTAGGATGATGGAAAACTCAAAATCAGGCCTGAAAAATGGCTAATCTTCACTGATCGGTTTAAAGATGTGTAGTTGAATTTGTTTGCCTTTCTTTTGTGCTTTAGAACATCCAGGGTTATGTTGCTGTGACAACTTGAGAGGTGAAATCCTTGGACGCTGGGCTGTTTTGAGTCAGAGCAACACTTGCATTTTATTCTCAGAAAGCATTACGACCGAAAACACTCTGTCTGTATTAAGCTGATCTGTGGTCAGAATGTTTTAACCCACAATTATAAATGAATAGTGTGGCAGCTAATTGCAGAGTGTTAGATCTCTCTTAGGGTTAAAAAATGAAATGAAGCGATTTAGCTATTACTAGCAGGATGAGGTGTGATGATGGGATGAGCAGTAGGCCTATATAGTGATTTATTTTTAGTCACAAAGACAAGGAAGTTGCGTTTTAATCAAAGGCCTAATACAAGCTTATGAAGGAAAATGTGGTTCAATTTAAAATTATTATTATTACATTGCTGCACAAATTAAATAAGATTATGGTTGCAATGTGAAGTGGGAGGCACATATTTACCATTGGTCTCATGGCAGATGAATCATACACATGCAGGTGATCTGGCACAAGATAAAACCAAAAGCTTTCACCCTGTCAGACAGGCAGCCAAGGGTACTGCTGCATCACTCACTCTTCACCCAGGCCGGTCTATCATCAGAGGGCTAGGTACACAGAGAACAGAGAACTGTGTTTAGTGTGACATCTTGTGGTTGAAACTGGCATTAAAAAACAGGCCAGCACAAGACAAGACACATGTATATATATATATTAAGACAATATTATAATGATGCAAATACAAAGCCTACGTAGTCCGTTACACAGTACACTATGTAGATGAAAAACCTACATTCATTTGAACTTCACAGAAACATCTGTAAAAGCGGATTACAGAAGATGGAAAACATATGTCCATAACGAGGCTTACATTTTAAACAGGTCATTTAAAAGCCTAATAAATACGCATATCTACAGAAGAAAAACAATACATCTGACAAATATGTGAAAGATAATCGAAACTAACTTCTCGTCCCGTGGTGCTTTGCGGTATGGTGGGTGCCATCATGGTAGTTGTAGTCCATAGATGGTCGTTTCCGTGTCCACAGCCTTCTGGTGGAATCTGCTCTGCAAAGACAAACACATGTGAAATTATTGATCAGGTAAGATAAACAGCTGATTCCGACAACCCATAGTTCTTTATAATGTCAATCACATTCAAACATTAATGTAGTCTCTTTTTGTCAATCTTATTTTCTTCCGTGAAAGTAAGAACTTCCCTGCTGCAAAAACTGCGCTTACATGGCGATGCATTTTCTTTTGTTCAGCTAGCTTATGTCTATAAATGCAGCACACACATTCTTGAGACATTTTAATCTGTTATAGTACACAAACCTAAGGTCTTGGGCCTATTTACGTGCACGTATGATTTTTATTAGAAAATACAAAATTTTTCCTTGCTTATCGTGGAACTTGGCATGCTTGTCCTAAATTAGCTAGCCTCCCTAGAGTTATACATTTATTAGCTGCATAGTTAAATGTAGCTATAAATATGTAACCTGTAGTGAATTAGCATGTAGCAGCGTTATTTAGCATTAGCATATGTGGCTTAAGTTAATGTTGTTTACATCCGGTTTTAGCTAAAAGCTCCGCTAATTTCCTTATCTGGATTATATATATATTAATAACTAACCTTGGAAAGCCATCGTTTTAATATTTTTGTTCGATTGGGTGGTTTGTAGAAATACAACTTTTGTGGTCCAATGTAGTTACCTGGTTCTATTGTAATCTCTCTTGTATTGTGTTCCAAGGGCTGTGTGAATTTATGGGAACATGTCGAAAAAACGAGCCAGGTAGGTTTGTCTGCATGTGACTAAATGTATGTTTATGTGAGAGTTCCACGAAATTTAACCATATTTTCTTCTTCGTGTATAAATAATATTTGTATGTTATATACTACAAACATCGGCTAGTACAAAAATATGCATTTGTCAAATGTGGACAAAAAAGTTGATAATGAACCACCACTCGATGGAGGGTGAGCTGCAATCTCAAGTCTTTGTAACAGTATGTCAATCATCACAATTACACATGAATGAAAATATCAAATAAAATAGTGTCGCATAGTAAAGATATTCAGCAATGCAACTTTGTATGTCACCTTTTGTATCGGCTAACGTTTTTGTGATGCTCACAGAAAGCGTAGCAGTGGAGAGCTGAGTGAGAGCTCCGCATCAACTCTGAGCCCTGACCCAGACAACCTCCTGGGCCGCAGGATCCAACACACCTGGAGAGAAAAGGGTAACACGACCAAGTGGAAGGGCACAGTGCTGGAGCGCCTTACTGTGAACAGTTCTCTCTATATGGTTAAATACGACGGCTTTGATTGTGTTTATGGCATCGAGTTGTTCAAAGATGGCCGTGTATCAAACCTTCAGGTGCTTGCAGAAAAAGTTGGTAAGATTTCATTCAACCTTCAGAGATTTTATTTGTGTCGCTGTATAAACAACAGTTGCTTTATTTATTATTATTTTCTGTATTTTAACCTGTATTTTGCTGTTGCTAAAATAGTATTGCATAACATAGCATATCTACAAGCAAATATTCAGGGAGCAAAAAATCACACGCATTAAAGGCTCACCAAACTGTCCTGCCCTTTCCACAGTGAACAATAAAATCAAGGTGCCACCTGGGGCAGAGGAGCTGGTTGGTCGAGCCGTTGAGCATCTGTTTGAAAAAGAAGATGGTGAAAAAAATGAGTGGAGAGGAATGGTGCTTTCTCGGGCGCCCATCATGACTCACTGGTATTACATCACCTATGAGAAGGACCCGGTTCTGTACATGTACCAACTCTGGGATGATTACAAAGACGGTGATCTGCGAGTTCTTCCGGAGTCGGGTGAGTTAAGTTTAATTTGCGAGTTTTCTAACATTTAATTTTTGAGTATTTTATTTTTGTATTTTAAAACAAATAAAAAGATTAATCTCTACAGTTTGGATAAAATAATGTGCATGATTCTTTATTATTGTTCTGTTGGATCAGCTGTTTCTCTGATCTTTAAGTGCATGCACGAAAACGGCAACTACAGTGACTTACTTTAAATCTGCAGTTTTTAGTTTTTGTCTAATTACCCTTTTCTCTTTTACAGAAAACAAACATTTGCTCCCAGCAGACAGAAAGCCTGGTGAGGAACCAGAGAGCCTTGTGGGTAAGCAGGTAGAGTACGTCACAGATAATGGTCTTAAGAGAACAGGTTTGGTTATCTACCAAGTCCCAGCCAAACCTACCGTATACTACATCAAATATGATGATGATGTGCATATCCATGTGTACGATCTGGTGAAGACCACTTAAAACTGAACAGTATTGGTCCTGACCAGTTGTTACCAGTCATCATAGTGTTAAAAATGTCCTGCCCTGCAGTGGGAGGTAAATCATGCTGAAGGAGTAATATCTCTTTTATTACAATGATGAGACACCAGGCTGAACGATTTTAAGTTTTTATTACCCCAACCTTTAAGCTCTTAAATGTAAATAAAATAGGTCGGAGACCAGCTGTATAGTTTAGCAAGTGAAATGGAGTGAGACTTTTTGGGGGGGTTTGCCAACATCTGTATGATCCAGCATCAAAATCACGTTCTGAAAAGTACAATATCCTGCTTTCTGTCTTCTATGTTTTACTTTGATTTCTGTTTCATATAACTGTAGTATTTATTTTACCTGAAAATGACTGTGCTGTTGGATCATTTATGTGTGTCATCTATTAGGCCTTTGTTGGACTAATTTAAGCAGTGAGCTCAACAGAAACTTGACTCTGTCCCATATTACCAACGTAAACACAGACCAATCTCTTATTTATATTCTGTTCATGTAAAGGGCAACTTTTCTACATTGCATTAATATTTCAGACATATGTTGATGTGAGGTTGTTTCACTGGTGTTTGTCCTACAACATGCTATTTTATGTAATTGGCTTCAAACCTTTTAGCTTTTTGAACTTTATTTGCCAAAACAAATTAATGTGATATAATAATATATTGAGGCCTCAAATTCTGTTCTATGTTACCCTTATGTTTAATTCTGTAAATATAATCTTAAACATTTCTATGTCTGTAAACAAAGATGTTTAAAAACTGTGTTGTCTAGTTATTGTCTATTGTTATTTCTATATGTACAGTATTAGCCTGATATTTGTGTGTGTCGGCTTTAAAATACCAGCCACAAAAAAAACTCATGAATGTGAAAGTCTGTAGGTCTGACAGGGTGAATTCTTGATTAAGGCTTGATTCTTTATATTACAATTAAATTATCTAAAAGTTAGACATTCTAATCTATCTAGAGATGCACTGTAACAGGTCATTGCTACAATCTTTATTTAGACAAAAGTCCATTCAGTTTTGTTTAGAATATACAGAAAATGTTGGTTACCCTCAGTTTTCAGATAGTGCCATCTATTGGGAAACTAAAGAAAATCATTAAGGACTGCATTTTCTGACCTCAGAGCTCAGCAAAAGCACTACCAAAGCTCATCTTTATAGTGGCCTCCATATTTATTGGCAGTCAGGCTGTAAAAAAATGCTTTAGAAATTGTACTAAGAGGAGACTCGTGTGGACCTGTGAATATGAAAAACCTGAAGAGACTGTGGTGAAGAAAGGTCTCAGATCACTGGCTGTGTCTCCAACCTCCTCAGCAGTTATACAGTAGAAGACTCAGCACTGCTATATTGTCCAAGTGATATTTATTCTTTATACAAACAGTTTTGTGTTTATAAATGTTTCTTTTTACAATGATTGAATGAATCTGAGTAAAATTCAAAAGGATACACCATAAATATATTTTTTCACAGCCTTGTTTCTCATATTTACCAAGGGTGACAATAATTCCGGAAGGCTAATGTAGGCTTTAGATAGAGCTTATTCAGAGGTTGAATGTGTACAGTATATTCACATGTCAGTTCTGCTTGGAAGAAACAGACATGTTCCCTCACCATCCGTGCCCTTCTTGACCACACTTGCAGCCACACTGAGAGGCCGGGGTGCAAGTGACGGCTGCCAGTTCAGACATTGGGGAACAGTTGGCATATCATAACACTAGGCTACATGCCCAGATAGTGATAACAAGGAGGGAATACGTCCATTACTCAAGGCCTGCACTCTGTCTGATACTATTTGTCACCTGTTGTGCATTTCCTTTACACATGCATCAGTATTTTCAGTCTTTGTAAAACCATCTGCTTCCTAACTATGTTTGTATTGTTCAGACATAATGACAAGAGGCTCGAATATGTGTGACTGTGTATCAAGCACTGCTTACAAGGTCACCACACAGCTTTGATTCAGCTGAGGCGAGGCACAGTGAAGTAAAGGACATATTGGCTGGTAACAGTTAATGTGTGATCCTATCTGATATTTCTATTGAGTTAGCATGAGTTTACTAAAACTAGTAGTGAAATAAAAAAAATCAATATTGATTTATAATGTATAGCATCACAGAAGCGTTTATTATGCCTATACTATTTAAAAATATAAAAATCCTTCAAACAGAAGTTTGAAACTGTCTTCAGTCTTGTTGGCCAATAAACAAATGCACTTGACTCTTTTGTGTTGCTTAGCAACCCCTGGTTTTCTATATGAAAAAGCTGCATGCTGCCAATCTACGATTTACAGGGTGCAGTGAATGAGAGAGAGTAGTCATCAGAGAGGTTTAATTAGGAACAGCATTTACCAAAGGCTGATGGGGTTGACATTATTAATTAAATATTTACCAATTGCATTTTGCCAAAATGTGCTAAATACTTTGATATAGGCCTGGCCGACAATATAGGCTATATATATTTTTTATATTACATTAAACGTGTCTATGACTATATACTCTCATTGCATTGTATATTGTTTTTTAAGCAGAGTTATTGTTCTGCATTTCATTTATACTGTTAGTTTGAATTGTCAGTTTTGTGGACAGTATGGATGTCAGGCTTTAGGGCACAGAACTGTTGTAATCCTTTTGGCAGTACTCACCTGTCAGACTTTTTATTGACTGTAGAAGACTTTGTTTGTTCGGGTCTATTTGCAAGAAATAATTAAATATTAGAAAGAGGATGCTGTGCTATTGCTCAGAACAAACACTGCCAGTGCAAATTAAAGCAAAAATGACACAGAAGTATTTGTCATTTCTAATTATTTCTTTCCTGCTGGGGCCCTCACACCACTACATTCAGAATGAATCACTGTGCCTCTGCTTTTGTTGAGAAAGCTTATTAACCCTGCTAAATTTGGGCATTAAACTATTGACATGTACGATCAAGTGTAGCCTGCCTTTAGAAAGAGACCTTCATCCTCTGCAGACACCCACATTACTGGAAAGAGTACACTCTTTGAACAATGTTGTTTTTTCAATGCAGAACCTTGTATTAGAAGAGATTACTGTGGCACTTTCACTCATTAAATCTGCAGAGAGCTGTACACCTACCTGTTGATCAATGGCTTCAGGCAGCTTAAATAACACTATGGTAGAAGTGTATATTATGGAAGAGTGGTTTGACTTCCACACTGTGAAAACACCATACACCAAACACATTACTCAGGGTTTTAATTGGCTTGTATTATCAAACGTGTTACAACCCATCTTACAAAAATCCTTAAAGTTACTCCTTTTGCCAGTAATCAAAAACACAAGAATAAAGATCGTGTAAGCATGTGAGCCAGGCATAGGACTAGTCTTTAGGCATCGCTGAAGAGGAACATAACATTAAAGGATCTCATGTGCACACACGTAGATGGATGAAAACTGTTTGTGCTGAGAGGCAGACTGGGACTTGTTGTCCTTTGATCAGCGTCACAACAAAATCACTAGTCTTCCACTCAGCGCTTCAACACATCTCTTTTTGGTCCACGAGTGCATTAAGTCTGTAATGAAAAAAAGGAAAGAAAACAATTTCAGATAAACACTAGTGGTCTTTGGCCACTTAAGCACGCGTGTCCCCTATGGCACACTTATATTAAGCACTTATGGATCCCAGAGTTATAGTGAGGGTCTCCAGATGTGCCACAGGTGTTGGTCTAAAACCTGTGTATTGATATGGAGCTTGTGAAATCTCAGAAAATACAGACACTACATGCAATTCCCATTTCTGTATTTCTCTCTGAAGCCTGTTGACATTCCATCTTTCCTTTGTTATTGTAATGCCAACCTTTCAGCTGCTCTCAAAAGCAGGAGACGGCAGGAGGAGGGGAGCGAGGGAGTGAGGATCACAGCCACAGCACTTAGAATAAACCATATGCAATGAACAAAAAGCTGTCACAATATGCTGTGCACACAATTTGTAATTATGCTCAATTTGATTTCGAAAACACATCATTTAAATGCATAACCGTCATCTGGGTAATTTGTGTTGTCTTTCCAATAAGTCACATTTGGACGGGGAGAGAGACGGCTGTCCTGCGTCTCCAGTAAGAGCTGGTAGCTATGCAACAAGACTGGAGTCAGTGGAAAGCGGGGGGATGGGATAGGAATAAGGGGACAGTTTAGTGAGAGGAAGCGAGGGAGCAATGAAGGGAAGGGTCTTCAAGAGGAGGCAAGTGGGATGCTGCTTTGACCAACAAGTGACCCCAGAGATGATGGTTAATGACAGCCACTGATCTCATTCTCAGTAATGTGAATCTATTTTTACCTTTGAAACACATATATGTAGCATAGAATGTCCAGATATCATATTAAACACGCAAATACAAATGCTGTAGGAGCAATACATTCCTTCTTCGCTTTCCTGGAACAGAAAAGAGAAGCCAGGCTGTGGGAGCTGTCCAGCGTCCCTCGGTGCTGAATGACGCCCTACTTTTCGCCACGTCCCTCTGAAGCCTCGACTCCGGCCTGGGAGAAAAAACATGCCACCTGTTGCTACACTGAAGTTTGGTCTCACGAGGTTATACACGCCTAGGCTTGTCAAATATAGCACATAATATCAAACTAAACTTATTTCATGAATGTAGACCAGTGTCTTCTGTTTCTACGGTAATCACAGCAACGTGACGACATAATAAACATATCTATCGGGCGAGGCAGGAAGCAGAGGGTAAGGTTGTCATTTCCAATTAGACGCTGTTAAAATGTGTTGATAGTCTTGAACAGTTATTCTGTAGTGAAGAAAAAGATAAGCAAACTGGGAAAAGCTCATATTACACGCTATTGCTGTGTCTACTACAAATACCCTGCTAATTAAAGCAGACTCACCGTTTATGGGGCGAATATCAGGTGAATCCGAGGTAATGTGGGCTGCTGGATGAGTAGTCGAGGCTGTGCCGCTGTCACTAGTGTATTTTTTCTTCTTCAGAAATCAGCCACAATCTGATCCCGAGAGCCCGCCCCATCCCTCTTTCACGTAACGCTGGCGGTGATGTTACTGGGTAGGCTGGAGACAGATGGGTCACTGTGTTTATATACGTCTGCTGGCCGGAGGAGACGAGCGGAGGCGGGGCTACGCACAGTGACGTCACGCACAGGAGGCCACTTGACGTGATTTTTAGCCTAGAATTGTTCTGGGTGCGGCCAAGTGAGGTTTATCAAGGTTTAGGTCATGTCTGCTTAACACGAGATTTGAGTTTGGACTGCTGTTCAATATGAAAACCTCACAGTCGTCACACTGCATCAAATTCAAGTCTCTACACAATTTTGGTAGTGAACGATTTGAATCATGCTTAATTTATTATTTGGGTATAATTCATGTTTAACGGAGCTGTGAGATCATAATGGCACTGATTCATTTTGTAGGCCCCACAGATACAGACCAAGCGCCATAAAAACACCGTCTGCAGCGATGAAGTCTGTCAAAGATGCAATTGCGAAAATAAAATAGGCCTATATAATAAATAGGCTTCATAGAAAATGGCTTGCCTGACTTATTTTAGTCAGTTCCTGCGTATGTGCACTTTGTATATAGTCGCTCTATAACAGTATTACTCTGTATCTTATAGAAGCATAAGGTGTTATCATTTAGACTTGACTTGACATCCCGATTGTGCAAATGTACTAGGCCTATATGTAGACAGTACCTATAATAATGAATAAAGACATGATGTAAGGGATAATGACTGGTTGAGTGAATTTGGCTCAGTGTTATGAAAAAACAGGCTCCATAGATTAATGCTTGGTATCACTGGAACAACATGAGGGTCTCATTTTGTAATTGTTTAACTCAAAATAAGACTGAATATACTGTGTGAAAAGAAATTGTATTAGTATAATGTGTTAATGTTTAACACAATATAGGTTTAGTTATTCCATTAAACAAACCCTCTGCAAGTGTGAGCTGAGATATATCATTCAGCACACCTGCTTTTTGAGAACTCGTTACTGTTGAGGCTGTGGACAAAACACTTGTGGCCCATCCCCCATGTGTAGGAGCTACTGTTTGGTTGTGTAGAGTCTTTTTGTAAATAACTTTCAATACGTGACCCTCTTTGTGATCTGGTTCTTGCGACTTAATAACCAAAAAAGGCCTGGGTGGGCAGTGTTATTAGTGTGCGCCTTTCATTTTCCTTTTAGGTCGCTCACAAATATAACTCAAGAGTTGAGCTTATGGAGGAACCCGGGGGAAGATCCAGCTCGCTGCCTTGTGAAGCTTTCATTGTATAATGAACATCACATTCTGTGCCTCTTGATAGAAACATCAGGAGGTAGGATTATGCATATTAGCTGTCCCTCTCTGCTCTCCCCTCTGCTTTTAGGGCTTAATGTTAACATCTGCCCACGGAGCGCCTCAGATGAGATACAACACTGTTTCAATGTCCTCCATTCAAATCATTATCTTATCACCATAATGGACAACGCATGTTATAACATTATAATGGAGTCTGAGGGGAAGAAAGATTCAGTCTCTCTGGTGCAGTGAGAAGCTCTGAGTCACATGTGCTTAGTACCTTGTCTTCACTCAAAAACACATGTCGCTATAGTATTTTATATTCCTTTTATACACAAATAACTAAAATATAAATACATTTATTATATATATTTTAAGGAAAAACTTCTTTCACCTTTGTTACTTATGTATTTAGTGCCTCAGGGCTGTTGTTTTACTGATGACACATTTACTGATTAAACGTGTAAGACTGAGTTTGGATTGGCCACGGGGCACCAGCAGAAGTGTAGGCACTTTGGGAGCCTCATTATTTTTCCTGCCCTTGGTCAAAACTATACTTGTGTGGGCTGTGCTTGTAATGCAATACATATTTCCAGAGGACAAAGCGAGAACATGAATGTATCATATTATTTTAAAAATACAACAGACGTAGACATCATTTGATGAGTTTTATACTTTGTGCACAGTCTTTACAGCATGGTATACAAAGAAACTTAATGTTACTGATTACACCAATGTAACCTGTAGGGCAAAGGGCCTGAGCTGCATCTCTATGGGGGAAAAGTATGCATGTATATATTATATATAGAATTATATAGTTTTTATTTCGGTCACACAAAAAGATTACTCACAATTTTACGCATGTCTTTGAACTATGAGAGTGTTGCGTTGTTCCCTTGTCTAACCTTACAAGATAGAGCTACATTTAAAACACTATTGAGACAAGACCATAATGCTAAAGAAAATACAGAAATCCACCAATTTACTGAAGACAGATGCTTGTACCATTTGCCTATACTTTTTAAAATCATTGTATATGCTTCTAATAAAAAGTATTAAAATTAGATAATGCATTTACACTCACCTACACCTCAGTAACTTGTCTAAAAGTAAGAATGAGAAGGATTAGGCATTCAATGATGGTAGGTAAGGAAGAATGGGTGTGGCGTGAGACATGGAACATGATTTCACAGATCGCGTGACGGCTCCCTCTAGCGTTTACTGGAGGTATCACAAATGCTCAATTACACGATTCCCATCGTTCGGCAAGATCATTTGCGAAAATATGTTTTATGTCTCTCGAAGTCCGAAAGAATATACATGATTTCAAAAATATCTAACAATGCTATGGGGCAGAAAAAAGCAGACTAACAAATAAGACATGGTTATTTAATGGTTATCCCACATTACATCATTGTTTTACTGATATTCAAGTTGGCAGCATTAGCAATAGTTTCTAAACCATAGTTGCATTTCAGTATTTTCTTTTCAGTAAGTACTAACCAAATAGTGTTATTTAAATGTGGTGAACATTTAAAAACAGAAGCTTTGAAAAAAAAAGTTTGAACTTGAGCAGAGAGCTGTTAAATATTTGGCTTTGTTGTTGAAAAGTACACTTTGCTGCTTGGTCTTTAAAATAAAATGATGTAAAACAGAAGTACATCTCCTTTGTTGGTGTTGAAGTGAGATATCATTTAACAAAACTTAAAAGCCATTCCTTGTGTGATTTAAGGCATAACCCAGATTCTTTTGCATTACCCAATCAAACATACTCCACAGATCAAACACACTTAAATGTAACTCTAACATCAACTTAAACACACTAGATTATGTTAAAAAGAATAAAAAACAAAAATAAATAGACAATCAAATGACATAGGTGATATTTGGCAGGTATGCACAGTCTGTAAACAAAACTATTATGGTGCCTCTTTTTCATCACAGCCGCTGTCCAGTAGAAAGTGACTCAATCACTGACGTGAAACACTGTTAGCTCCAGCTACAACTTGGCTAAATATCCAAGGCCCCACGCAGATAAATACTCAAAGAAGGGCCCCATTACCCGAGTGAATACATGCAAATTCTCTAGTGGCACAGAGGTTTGCTCACTACCGAATCCTGGTGAAGAGATTCAGCACAGACACAGACTCCTGCAAGAGGAACAGGACAAAATATAATCATCATCAAAGCCTAAGAAATCAAGCCAAATCAGTTTTAGAAAGGAGTCATAAGAATAAGTCACAACATACCTTAGTGGATCTCATTTTACTAAAAACATTCCAAAAGCGAAGCGTTTCATCTCCTGCTCCGGTCACTATTGCCTCACCATCAGGAGACATAGCCTGTACACAAATCAATTATGTTTGTACAAACATTTTCTTTTTGTAAAAAATATAATTGCACAGTACAAGATACTGACCAGGTAGAGTACTCTGTATGAATGCCCTGTTAGTTTGGCCACTTGAGTTAGAGAAGGATATTTCCACACCAGAATCTGGTTTTGAGAATATCCATGTGTGCTGACCTGTAATAAGAGCAGAGCAACTTTTCAGAACAACTTACACTTGAGTTAGAATTATCTAAGTAAACCAGCCCTTTACTTCCAGGCAAACCTCACCAGTTCATTTGTGTGCTTGGACCAGGCCAGATTGCAGACCTGAGAGCCGGTGTCAGTACACTGCAGGGGCTGCCCGGTCAGTGTGTTCCAGAAGCGGATACAACGGTCCGCAGTGCCGCCTCCAGAGGCCAGCAGACCGTGTTGATGTGGAGACCAGGCAATGGCCTTCACTGCAGCTAGGTGTTCTGTGTACTGCTGTACTGGGAGGACACTTGAGTGGTTCCACACCAGCAACTAAAAGCAACAAAAAACAGAATATTTTTTACAATAACTACAATATTAACAAACATAAAATGTAGCATTAAATGAGAATTCTAGCACATGTACCTTATTATCATTTCCACCGGAGGCTAGGAGTTGATGGTCAGTGCTCCACTTGAGCCCACACACTTCCTGTCTGTGTCCTTGGAGGCGTCGCTCTGACTGAAGAGGTGGGGCTCTGATGTCTCGCTGTAGAATCACTCGATCACGACTGCCTGACGACAGCTGGTCTGCGTTCCACGCCAAAGCACCTAGGCAGCAGAAAAAGGTGAGGGCGCATTCACACCTGCACTGTTTGGTATAGACTTTTCAGCCTGGTCCGGACCAGAGTGTCAGGTGTGAAAGCTCCAGCGGACCATAATTCGGTTTGGTTCTGCAAAAAGTGGTGAAATCAGTCCGCACAAAAGGTCTGGTTCGCTTTTGTGTGAAAGCAATAGTTTGTCTCCATGGGACACGCCCCCGTTGTCATGGCAAAGGCAGTGAGCACTTAAGGGACAGTCGGATTTTAAAACAGTGATGTAAAAGCAAAAGTCTGCAAACCAAATATAGAGAATGGAATGATCTAGAAGTTCTAAGTGCAGACCATGGTGCGGACGTTCAGGTGTGAAAGCTAGGTCACTGTCACATCTGTGTGCAGTTTAATCGCTGACATAGGCCCCATACTCACCGACTCGCGCAGTGTGTCCTTCTAATACAGACAACTTTTTTCCTGCAGCAGCATCCCAAATCTGCACATAGCCTTTGTGTGTTCCCACCGCGACCAGATTACCCTTAAATACAATAATAATGTATTAAGTCAAGTTATTTTACAAAGAAAAAGGCACACTGTAAATTAATAATTGTTTCTAATTGCTCCTTAATAGATAGAGAATAAAACATAGAACTAGAATACAGGACAGAAATGTACCCTCTCAGACCAGCCAACTGATGTTACTGAATCTCCTTCCACAGAAAGATCACAAAGACGGGTCACCTTTAAAAACAAAAAATGCTACTGATTAACATAGAGTTACATACAGTTTCATGTCGGTGTATTATTATGGGAACTATAATCACTTTGTATATGAAGTCTATAACAAGATTCTTATCATACCTGACTGGTACAGGCACTCCACAGGTAAACACAGGTACCAAGCCCTACACTGAGTACATTCAGGGAGGACCAGTCAACTAGATTGAGGTAGAAATCATCCTGAAGTTCAGGAGCATCCAAAACTTTGAAAGGGATTTTGGAAATTTTGCGTGTTGGTTTTCTTGGCGATCGCAACAGTTTCTGGCTGCAATGCAGAACACAGTCAAGTTAGAGCATGGCTCTCAACCAATGATTTTAGATCCACAGGGAGCTCCTAACCCCCCCTCCTGATCTTTTTGGAAGTACTTAGGTGAGTGCACATCTTACACAAATATTCACACACACAGCAAGTAATTGTGAATTATTAATAATAATAATTTTTATATAGACTATAGGATATTGACTTGAATTCCATGAGCGTTCTTTTCTTCAGTAAATATAAAAGTGTTTACTGAGTCTCAGTGGTACACTTTCAGTAAACAATAGAAGAAGAACTTTATAATAATGCTCCAGGCCCCTTTGTCTCTATGAGCCGATAGCTCTCTAACATGAAAGCATAACCTTACAGTTTTAACTAAATGAACTGTGCTAACAAATTATATCCCTACTGCATTTTACACTGATGTCTTTAGTTTAGTGAATGTTAATGATAGTTTGATAGCCTATTGGCCTAAAATATTTTAACAGGTTGCAAACCCCCGACGTGTAGCGCTGTCATTTCAGTAGTTACTGACCTGTTACTACTGACTGGAGACAGAGAATAAGGAGACACTGTGTTTCCATCTTCCTCTGACAAAGCCCTTTTTGTGCTTACAGAATACTAAAAACACAGAAAAACATTGTGTCAGAGCAAACATCTTACAGTGTATATATGCAATCTTTAAGTTACAATAACTTTACTTACACTAAAAAGGCTTCTCTTGGCAGGAGTAGATGGCAGCAGACGACGATCTTCTGACTGGGGGTCTTGAACTTTTTCTATGCCAGCCCCTAGCAGCTCATTTTTTAGTAGAGCTGAATACGCCAGGCCATCCACTAAAACCAGGGGGAAAACAAAGACAAACTTAACCCAATGAAAATCAACCAGAACTGACCCAATTATGTAAATTATATAATACCTTTGTTGCCGTCTGTAGTGCCATCTTTGGTTTTTCTGTTTTGATTGTGCGACTTTTCAATTTCCTGTAGCAAAAATGTTTCAAAATAATGTTGCATTAAATGAAAACAATATCATAATCTAATAAAAGAAAATTGAGGTTAATAAATGCATAATTTTAAGGAATCTGCCGAGCGCTATAATCAACACTTCAGTTCTCACAGCTCTTGATAACAATGTTCTTTTTGTTGTGAGAACAGTGATTTCCTTAGAGTGTTACTGCAGACTCACATTGATGCGGTGAAAGTTGACACTCCAGTTGGCTCCTGCCCGGGAGGGAATGAACCGATCGCCATGCTTACTCGGAGAAGACAAGGGGGAGCTGGTGGGTGTCAAAGATCGCACCACTTTCTACACATTACATGAAAGTCTTGTTAGCAAAAGCACAAAAGAAATTAGTTTGAGGTGGCAACAACAGGTGGCCAGATTCTCTGGATTTTGGCTTGTACGGTTATGTTTTAGCTCAACACTAGTGACACTGTCCGTAGGGCTGTGGTCGATCAAAGAAATTGTTGGTCGACTAAAGTCATGCCCTGCAGATTAATTCATTGACTGAGGCGATATTGTGAAGGGACGGGGCTTGTCAGATTATAACACAAATAAGTGACCTATGTATGTTTTTCATTCTATGAAAAATAAACCATGTTAGAAATAACTAGCATCTATACTTGAGATTAAAATATTATCGCATTTCTGATCGGGGTCGACTCTTTTAAGACTTTACTTACTACAGGGCTTGCGTTCTCATTTTGGATGTTGATCTGCCTGAGCAATCTGCTTTCATAGTCCTGGTCCATGACACCTAAACACAAAGCACAGTAGCACGATAATGCACAACAGTTTATAATTAATCATATTTAGAAATAACGTTTTGATTTTATAGTAACGTGAGGGCAGTGAAATACTTAACGCGATTGTATATTTACCCGTATTTGAGAAAAGTGCCAAATGGAACATTTATGAAAACATTTAGCGTCAGCGGTTAGTTAACGAAGGTTAATTCAACAATAATAGCATATTATAAAACTAACAAGAATTTAGGACAGAGGACACCTCTTTTCTAACCATAACATTACACCGATCAGCTGAAAAAGAGCGACAAGAGATTAACGCTGCTCTGTCCTTAGCAAAGCAACGTCTAGATCGAGCTTTTTCGCTGAAATATGAAGGTGTAGTAGAAAGGATGAACGAAGTAAACAAAGACTCTCATTCTAGTAGTTAGCTCGGTGTAGTGCTGTATCACGATAAACGATAAAACTCAAAACAACTGCAATACACCGTAGAACACAGAGCAAAACAAAGCTAATGCTAACATCGGGTGCTCCACTGTAAATTCCATAGCCGCCCGGCTATGGCTTTAGCAACATTGTTTGTTCAAATTCTACGACTTATTTTCTACATACCGTGCCCTCGATGAACGCTTTCTTCGGTATGATGACAGATAAATTATCTTGATGGTGTGTATTCCACTTGAAAACACTCGTCAGGATTGTGTTACCAAGGATAATAGAACATTAATTTACTATCTTTTACTTCTGGGCTTCATTTGCGTTCGCTAAGCACCACGGGAAGGATGTGACGTCACTACTTTTGAATCACAATCGATCGCAGTTGTTGTTGCTAAGGAAACGTGTCACAATCATGGCCACAAAAGTGTTTTAATAAAAAAAAAAACATTAAAATCTAATGAAATACTTTAAAATTGTAATTCTTTATGCTGTAAATTCCAATGAGTTTAGTCCAAGTCTGAATGTTATAGACCCTTTAAAATGCTTGTCATATGGAATGTTCAAAATTACGGAATGGAGGCAAAAATGTGTTAACTTTACAAAAAAGTAGGGTTTCTGGTGAAGGTTAGAATAATTCTTAGCATACAACAAAAAACTATTGTGGTCATCAACGTTCCTGTAAGGACTGATCCAGTAAAAACTAAAAATCACGAATTTGACCTCCAGCCAAAAGTCTGTTACTAATGTGTACATTAAACAAACATACAATGTGAGGTACATTCACTAATGTTTCCTAACCTGGCTCTGACATTACCTACATGTGGCAGAGTGGTTGTCATTTGTCTAATCCATCTTCATTTGCAATATTTCACAGATAATGCTAATCTATCCATCCAGATATCCATTGAAAACATATTATGGTCTTGCCTCCTTTCCGGAATGTATACCTTTATGTTTACAAACTTTAAACGGGTCTATTAGCTGGACAAATGCTGGAGTAAGTAAACATATATGAATTCTACTAGAGTTTAGCATCATATAATTCTATACATTACAAATACATACATTTATTATAGGGCACTACGATTCGCACCTTCCCGACATGTAAATCTTATGCTAGAGGTCTGAGTCTGTATTCAACTACTGTAACAAAAGGTAACATTTACTGTCAGGACAAATACTATAAATACAATTTACGATTTTAAAAGATTTAATTAGTAAAAAAAAAGAATAAAAACCTACTAAAAATATGATACATAAGTGTGAAAAATATTATGTGCAAACATCAGTAGTAGGTCTAAAACATACCTGAAGAAAGGCATTTAAGAAAGGAACAATAAAGGAATAAAGAAAAGGAACTTGTGCAAATAAAAACGTGATTATCAAAGTGTCTATGACTACGACTAAATATATTAAATACATTTTCTATCACAAGTAACAATGGACAGACATACAGTAAGTGGCTCAACTCAACAAGAGTGTAGATAAATCAGTTGTGCAACAACAGCTTTTTCAGTTTAGGTATTTCTGCACATAATCTTACATTTTGTAAGGTAGAATGTAGAGTGAAAGCAGCATTTACATAGCCTAGGCAATTAAGAAGATTCTGTAAAGAATCAAAGACAAAAACAAAACAGGAAAACATTATAAAACATTATACAGTGAATTTCATCATGACGCTACAGGACTCTTTTATACATTCAGAAGATTGACGCGGAAATGTGAAAATGGTTATTGCTATAATGACAAAAGCTAAAACAAACATACAGCATTGTTGGACACAGTACAGTCTACAGAGAAGAGGATTCTCTAGTCTTAAAATGGAGGTCATTGCTGACTTGGAAACGAGTTTCATCAGATATTCCATACTGCTCCAAAGGATCCTTAAAAATGAAACACATTGACATACAATAAGAACATGCTACAGGATACAGTGGTTGATTAGAAAGACAGACACATTTTCCATCATGACACAAGCATAACATGGACCTCTCCTTGTTGTTGAAGTTAGGTGTGCATGGTCTCACCTTGCCTGTAAGCTTGTGGATTTCAGTCCGATAAAATATAAGCTTCTTTCTCATGAACTCATAACTGCAAAAATAAATAAAAGCAATATGTTGTATATATGTAAATATGATACATGCACATTCCATACAATTTATAATCTACCATGATGCAAAATTCAACCATACCTGGCCTTCATAATGGACTCCATCCACTCTTCACACTGCTCCTCGTTGTCACACTCAAACTGATATTTCCTCTCTGCTTCGTCAAGGAAAACTACAAACAAAGCATACAACAATAAAGTGACACTTTTTACAAAACAAAATCACAAGTCTAAAATTAAAAGATACTCACTTATAGAGAAAATCAATCTGCCATCCCTCTCCACTCTACACTGTTCCAACAGCAATGCTCCTATTGGCTGGCAAACAAAGGAGACTTCATTGTTATTTGTTTACTTAGCACTGTATAGTTAATGTGTAATAAGTAAGGCTCAGTCCCTCTAACCTCCTCCTCATCAGTCCGGAAATAGAACAGGAAGTTAACGACGAGTTTCACTAGTCTCTTTTTTAAAACTGTAAAAAAAAAAAATGAAAATGGTTCATGTATTGTGATGTACTCATATAATGTAAATATTGATGTTAAACATAAACAGCTTTGTCGTGAGTGACATTGTCCCTGATTCGTTCCCATCTGACAAACAGTAAAAACGGAAGTAAAAGTAAAAAGGTGATTTACCGTCTCCTTTCTTCGGGCCCCGCATTCCCAGTTCTGCTGCCTTCTCAGAGGGCTGACGGCTCAAGGAAACCAGCTCTTTCTCATTAAAACGCATCACGAATAATAAAACACAGCCAAAATACAGGTAAAGACAGTCACAGCACAGCTATAGCTACACCTCGGTCATCAACCTGATCGTAGCATCGCCAAGTAACAGTACATCTCCACCTGAAGTACAAATGGTCAACAACGTGCCGCGGGCTTACTCGCTATGCAAACAACCATAGAAAACCTAAAAAATACTTTTTTTTATGGCCATCAAAAAGGCTACTCCGTGCGCACACCACAAGACTCTCCACGAAGTTATTTGTACGGTGTTTCACAAGGTCCAAACAAGACGAAACGCTTCTCCAACAGGTGGCGGTAATGCCCTAAAACGCCTTGTCAGTGCTTTCACATTACACGAAGAAGACATTCGCTCATGCGCAGTACCAACTTCTCTTGTCGGCGTGATCTAAACGTTGCATTTGGTAAGTGCGTTATAAGTCAAACGTTCTTCTACTATTGGATTGTTTTAGTCGCGTTTTTGTGTTATGTTAACCACATAATTCAGTACAATGATTTCAATACCATTTTTGGCCCTTCAAAATAGTAAAAGCCATTCATCAGTTGCTATTAGCTTAGCATATTACTAGCAATGTTATGTTATAATGTTATTGTTCCTAGAAAATGCTATAAATACATTAGATTTGATTTCAGTTTTTCAGTGATGATAATTTTTAAATTCAGTAGTTTCTGATTGAGGCATATTATGTTCCAAATGTCTTGGTTATAATGTAGCTACAACAATGTGTAATGTAGTATTTACTTTCAGTGCTCACTCAAGATTTGCCTTTTGTTGAACTTAATTTGTTAATTAACGCTATCTTTACATTTTTTTCTCTTCCAGATTCGTGCCAGTGTTGATCTTTTAACCTCTTGTGAAAATGGACTTCCAGCATCGGGCTGGAGGAAAAACGGGGAGCGGTGGAGTGGCCTCCGCTTCTGAGAGTAACCGGGACAGACGTGAGCGATTACGTCAGCTGGCTCTGGAGACTATAGACATCAATAAAGACCCTTACTTTATGAAAAATCATCTCGGGTCATATGAGTGCAAGCTTTGTTTGACACTTCACAATAATGAGGTAACCACACTGTAAAAATATTAGCAAGCTGTGCAGTTCCCTTATGTCTAAGCTTCTCTTGTTATTACCTCTTTACCAGGGCAGCTATTTAGCTCACACACAAGGAAAGAAACATCAAACTAATTTGTAAGTAAAAGTTGTTTAATTAATAATACTCCTGTCATTACTAAGTTCTAGTACTAAGTTATAGTTTTGTTGTTGTTTTTAGAGCTCGAAGAGCTGCCAAAGAAGCCAAAGAAGCTCCTGCTCAACCAGCCCCAGCAAAAGTTAAAGTTGAAGTTAAAAAGTTTGTTAAAATTGGACGACCTGGATACAAAGGTATGATTTTAACACCAAACTCAGCTTTGATCTGTTTATTTCTTAAGAATAGCACAAGTATCATTTTGGTCTTTTTTCCTCAAGTAACCAAACAAAGAGATCCAGAAACAGGACAACAGTCTTTACTTTTCCAGGTCAGTACGCATGTGTCTAGACTAGAGCGTCTGTATTAACCAACGTATTTATAGCATCTGACATTTACGCAATAATCTTATATTTCCTGTTCAGATTGACTACCCAGAAGTTGCTGAAGGCATTGGGCCTAGGCATCGTTTTATGTCTGCTTATGAACAGCGGATTGAGCCCCCTGACCGTCGTTGGCAGTACTTGCTTATGGCTGCCGAACCCTACGAAACTATTGCCTTTAAGGTATAACATATATAACATATAGCAAAAAATATTTGCCTCTATTTGCATACAAAACTTTGTTTTTAAACTAAAATATTATCTATATTGTGACAACTGCACTATCCTCCATATGCTGTATAAAAAGTCACAGCCAAGAGAATCAGTAATGCTAGTAAAACAAGTATCATTATCGTTAACAGTATTGCTAAGCAGTTTCTACCTCTCATTACATTTTGTATATTTGTATATTATGTAAATTTCTATATTTGTATATTATGCAGGTCCCTAGTCGAGAGATTGATAAAGCGGAGAACCGCTTCTGGACACACTGGAACAAGGAAACTAAGCAGGTACAAAACATAGAACTGAGACTGACTCCATTTTTAGAATCAGCTTGGTTAAACTAACTGTGTGTATTTTTTATTAGTTTTTTCTGCAGTTTCACTTCAAAATGGAGAAAGCGATCCCTCAGCCTTTGCCTCCAGGAGGAGTCAAGCGTCCTCCTCCTCTTATGGGGGGACCTCATCAGCCGAATGATGGCCTCCCTCCACCCCCTCCAGGAGGCATGGCAGTCCCCCCACTCCCCCCAGGAACACCTGGTGCCCCCCAGATGCCCCCTCAGATGGCCATGCCGCCAATGCCCATGAGGCCACCCCCTCCCGATGGCCTGTCTATGGGCAATAACTGATCTCAATGTTCTTTTGCTTTTATTATGTACAAACCGTTTCATCATTCAGTTGTTTTTTTATATTTTTCTGCTCTGTGAACCTGAACAACAGGTTCTGTCAAAATGATTTAAAGAAACCTCCAGTTTTAATATGTAATTTTTGTAATAAATTCTGTTCTGAACCCAATCTGTGAACAAGCTCCTTCTTTATTAAACATGAAATACAGAAAACTTGGATTGTTCAAAAACAGTGATAATCCAGCCAGTCCAAACAGAAATGTGTTTCATAGTGATAAATACTATAGATTATATTGTATTATATGTTGTATTATGTTGGAGCGTTGTCATGATCTTGTTTTATCCCTTCAACAGTTTCTTCTCTTTTTTTCTACTGAGCTGTTCCTCATTTGCCTCCTCTTCCTCATCTGCTTCTTCCTCTCGATCATCCTCTTGTAAATCTTGCACTGATTTCTTACCCTGTCTCACTTTTATTTTACAATCTCTTTGCTTCAACAGTATTTTGTCCGGCAGTGGTTTGTTTCTGAGACCACTTGGTGATTTTGCTGCCGTTCTTCTCTTTGGTTTTCTTTTCTTCATTCCTACATCTTCATCCTCCTCATCTTCATCCTCTTCATCATCATCATCATCATCATCCAGGTCTGGCAGCCAGGAGAGCATCACTTCCCATAAAGCTGTCTCAGGCTAAATCCAGCAGATAAAAACGGGAATAAAATATGACTTTGCATATTTTGTTTAGTTTATTTGCTTTACCTTTGTTCTATGTTTCAGTGCTCCAGATCTTCTCACTGCTAGGCCAAATTCATCTTCATCCTCATCGAGTGCTACCCCATGGCCGTGCAAAGCTTCTGCATTTTTGATTAAACAATGGAAGATGTATACATAGTCATTAAAAATGTGACAAAGATTCATTCTATCTTCAAACTATTTTTACCATGAAGTCTTTGAAAGCCAGAGGTGAGCACCAGGATCGTAATGGCAATGAACAAACATCGATTTAATGTGACGCTTTCCCATGGGACTTCGGTCTGGGATACATCCTGGGTGGGGACAGGTTGGGGTATGGATGCTAAAAAAAAAACAACCCAAAAAACATGAAATATATATGCAGTGCTTTTAGATGTACGCAAAAGAAGAGTCTGGCTTTGACATACGAGATCTGTTGAAGCTGGGCTCTCTGGGTAAAATCTTGGGCTCTGCTTTTATTTGCTGAGGAACTGAAGCCATTTCCTTTAAGACAGAATTATACTTTTATTATCTTTTTATGGCTATGTGGAATAGTCCTCATGAGCATTGGGTGAGATAAGGTCTCGTGTGTACAGACGAGGAAAGGGGTGTTTAAAGCCAAAATGATACAATGCACAGCAGCCAAACAATATTTTTTTTCATTTGAAGATGACAGGGTTCAGATTAAGTATGGACGTGTATAGAGGAGGAATAGTAAAACGATGCAGAGGTTAGAGCTGTCAGCCCTTGAAGAAAATCTAAAAGAAGTAAAAAATACATTAGGTTAGTTGGTGTGAGAGAAAGAAATGCAGAGAATATAGTTTAGGTGGGATCAGGTGTTTTATGAAATGAAGAGAAGAATTTGAGTTGTTAGATAATTGGAATATTTTATGTTAGTGTTGGTTTTGTTCCAACTAACCTCCTTTGATTTTCTCGTAGCATACATTTCTGGAACAGACAGACGGAGATTTACTCATAAACCATACACAAACAAACACTCTCCTCAAACAACCACAGTCTCAATCTGGGGTTTATTTGTTCACATTTTATGAGCAGACACGACTCCAGATCCTTTGAGCTTGATATGGTGTAGGTTTTAAAGAACAAACATAAACAGTTCTGATATTACGCTACACAGGATGGTCTTCAGAGAGTGTACACTGAAGTTTTCTTTGTGTATTCAGAGTGAACTGTATGTCAGATAATGCAAACCAAACCTCCTTACTGCTGCTTTGCCAACCATATCAGTTTCTGCTTTATGGTAACATCATAAATATGCACGGTGAATGTTTTTACTTGTTTGTGTGTGTGTGTGTGTGTGTGTCTGTGTGTCTGTGTGTGTGTGTCTCTGTGTGTGTGTAGCCACCTGGTCTGCGGATCGGTCTAATAGGCTTCTGCGGAGGAGGATCTACTCTTTGGGAGCTCAAATCTTCCTCAAATGTATCATAGCTTTCATCCATCATTATCCTGAACAAAAAGAGAAAAAAATATGACATGGCCCAACGCAACATGTGGGAATTAAATATATATTTTTACAAAAGATTGTTATGTGTCTTTTGTGGCGATGGGAACTACTTTTTACTGACGTGAGACGTAACACAGCACAACTAAAAGGTCAGAGGGTCCACTACAGTGGTGAGGACGGGATTAAACCGAGAAAGGAATTGAACATGCTTTAGTATCAGAAAGTTATTATCATTACACTCAAACATATATTTAGCGTATGTCTCCATATTATTAAATGTACTAAAAATGAACAATTATTTCAGCAACACAGCTATGTAATAATTGTAACAAAATTAATTTAATACAATTTCTGATTATATTGGCTACATTGTTGCTCTAAATTTAAAATGTTTGATCACCTTCACATTTAGAATTGAACACAGGCAGTCCCTTATGCCGTACATGATATCATAACCAGCTATTGAGCTAATGCCTGAGCAGAACTATAAATAGATGAACTAAAGCCAGCAGACATACAGATGGATATACACGTCACATAAATACACACAAAGAAAACATTAGACCCCATCATCTAACACCCTCCTCTCCTGGTGAGAAATGAGCTTTGACCCCAGATAAACTATGTAAAAAAAGGCCTACCTGCCCAGGCGTGGAGGTCCCTTGGGTGGTTTGGGGGGTCTTTGTCACAGAGTCGTTGTTCTTGTGCACAGTAGAAACAGTCACAGTGGAGGCTGCTTGACGACCAGGGACAGGTGCTGCAGAATGAAAAAACAAAAAGCATTGACTGTTGTCCAGAGGCATTGACTGAGCCAGGCCTGACTTTAGCTCAACAGGCATATCACTATAACTGAAATAGTGAAATTATGGTCGACAAAACTGTTCCTTTTGTTTGTGAGAAATAAACAAAAACTGTCGACTGTTACAAGTGAGGATATATGTATTAGTATATCTATTAGTGTTAGAGCACGTTTAAAAACGAACACAAGAGGGCGCCAACGCACTTCCCAGCCAGACCTTTACTTGAAACAATGGTAGTTTTTCTCTTCTTTGGTAACGATTTATTTAGTGTATATTATTTATACATTAACAATTTGTTGCATATGATTAGGGAGTCATTATTTTGTATAATTGCTATAGTTTGAGCCTGAGGTAAAAGCCATGCCATTACTTGAGGGCACTGACTGCATTGTTGACAGATATGATGGTGATCTGTGGGAGCCACTACAGGCCATCTTTTGTAACGCCAGAAGATATATTGGTAACATATTTCTAGTCATATCTTACTCGTGATCTTTGCTGCATGGGACTGCCACATTCTCTCAGCTTTACCTCTAGGACAGTCCTTTAACATCAGCCCCAAAGCTTACCCAAAGGTATGAATTCACATGCACTTTACCTCCTCTTGATGGTATTTAGGCCTGTTTCTTGACATTGGAATCAAATGACTTCTGCAGTGCACAGCTACTTGGTCAATATTTACCTGTGCGTATTAACTGGACAATATGTCAACCACTGCAAGAGTAGCTTTCGTAGCTGGTTGTAACCTCACAAGCCATTTATCTGTGTATCTATGTATTTTGAAATGTTAATGCTTCAAACAGAGCATTACAGTGTCATCATGTGACAGACGATGATTTAGTTTTATTCAAGCTCATAATGAAGCTGGAGACTTAATTGATTGAATGCACACTCTCACTTTGCTAATTTGTCAGTGGTCATTAATCACAAAGATGCAGCCTCACAAACAGGAGACTTTGGGCATCCAGGTCCAAAGGTCTACACTGATATAAGGCTCTATTAAGTTACACTATAAAATTGAAGAATAAAGAATATTTTTGAAGGGCATCACAAGCCCCTGTGTATAATTTGTGCCTATTAAAGGTGTAAAACAATGCTGCTGGATATGGTCCCACTGGACTGATCCAGGTCGGGTAAGACTGATCTTCTTTAATGGGCTAGTGCTCAGAAGATACACAATGGAGTGAAAACTAAATAAATATGCGTTGCATTTTAAAGACAGAGGCAGGTCTGTCAAGCTGTCCATCTGAGTTAGCCTACAACATAATATATTCTCTGTAAAGGCCACCTCTCAAAGCATTTGGCAGGAATTGTGGTATTTTTGTTTTCATTCAGCTGTTTCTGGAGCAATGTGCTTCATTGAAGCCTCTGTGGAGCAGCGTCAGCACTTCATATTCTAATGATTCACACAAGAGGCTGAGCGTAATGTGGATGTGTGTTCAAAGCTAAAATCTCCTGTGTGCATGCATTACTCTGCAAGCTGAGCCAAAGCTTTTATGTACAACATTTTGTGCTTTATGTGTTTTTTGCCAAGCAGAACAGAGCCCATATAAGCCACTATATGAAAAGTGGTCAAACATCACTGGTGAATTTGGTCCCACTATGCTATAAGTTGTCTAATGTGAAGTAGGCCTATTCAGCATTTAAGTTATTCAATTTGTGTCCTCATGCAGCTGAAATAATCAAATCAAAAGTGATAGGCTATTAGCCATCTGGATGTCAAGCTTATCTGGGTTGTTTTAAACTATCTATCAACTACAGTCATCACAGCTGGACTTACCTGACAAGCAGTCTTTATTTGGCTTGCTCATTTATAGTGTCTTTACAGACCTACGTGTATGTTAAAGTGAGATGACACCAGTTCCTCCAGGATCATGTCTTATTCTGTGAAAATGCTCTGATGTTCTCTCTGTGGGACATGTATGTTCCTCTCTGTTTCTCTGCAGGCAGCTTCATTCATGCTTTGATCTTTGTGAGACTGCTGCATGTAACTGACCCGGTCCCAAGTGCAGGTTCACCGGGGAGAGCTCTGTGTAATCCGGACTGTTGCCCTCAGGCTGATAAGTGTTCTTCAGCCCAAACAATGTGATAATGTGTCCCCCAAGTCTTCACTGCAACAGGAGGGAGCGGGCTAGTCACATCGAGAGAAGAGCAGGAGTAAGACACTACGCCTCCGGAGTAAAACAGACTGCACCAATTCATGAAGAGACGGTGAAAGATTTTCATCATGTGTAAGTTATGCATTTCTTCCATTGATCTTGTGTATAATATATTGAAGCTGGGTTTCATCATCTCATAAAGAATAGAAAAAAACATCCAGAAGAAGAAGGTGTCAGTTTCTGTAGAAGGCTGTAGTGAGTCACTTATGTTTAGTGTTTAGTGTTTGCACATTTTGCTAAACCTGAATTTAACTACTGTCAATGTTTTACCATTTATATAACACGTACTGACCACTTACAAATAAAGTGACCCTGATGTGGTCTTCTGCTGCTGTAGCCCACCTGCTTAATGTTTATCTTGTACATATCATAGATGGTTTTCTGCAGTCTGTAGACCACAGCCATGCTAATGTTACCTTTTTATTATCTCAAACAGTCTCTGACCTCTGGCAGCTTCATGGCATTTTCTCCCACAGAACAGCCACTCACATTTTTATTCAAACCATTCTGTGAACCACTGACAGTGATGCATGTAGAAGTGCCAGTACAATTTCACACCACTCACTGTTTTTAGTATAACATATTAATTTCCTTCCTCCCGTTGTAATTCATTGTATCTGCGGCCCATTTTATTGATGAAGCACTTTGCTCTAAGATGGTGCTGAAGTCTGCCAAGCTCTGAGTATTAATCTAATCTATTCATGCAAGGTTGTTAGCCTTTTTGAGCAGTGGTTCCTTCCAGCCCAGTGCTTCACAGCTCCTACCCTGGCCATATAACACTATAGAGCAATGGTCTGAATTCCAAAGGGACCCTTGTAATGTGCAGACTTGGCTTACATGAACATTACCACATAATTGCTTTCTGGACAAGTAAACACTTCAGTGCAGATTTTTGCTCTGATTGCCTTTTGACTCCTTTCAGGATGTTTATGAGGGGTTAAATGTTCAGGCCACCGATCGATAACACATTGTTGCTGCTCTTGAAGTCATTGGTGAAATTATTTTCTGTGCAGAAGAGGAAAAAAATGTGCTGGAAATGGGGGAGATGGACGACGCAAAAACATTATAAAGATCAGGCGGACGCATTTAAAGCTGCTGACGGCTGCAGCAAGTCTGTTATCTGTGGACCTTTAATGTAAGCAGTGCCGAGGAAGCAATTTGCACTCTCTATTTTCATGAAACTAACATCATCACTCTTGAATATGTGCATAATAAAGCTTTGAATTATACATAAATATATGGGAAATAAATGAGAGATCTATTTTAACATGTTTAGCTTCCAAATAACACAAGTGGCCCGATGAAAACTGAGAGATTTTAAACTCTCCTCTTCCTCATCTATCAACTTCCTCTATCCAAGCAACATCCACATTTAAGCTACAATCTCAGAACCCAGCACCATGACTCAAACTAAAAAAGTTAGGGTGTAGAGAGAACAAATATCCATCCATCCATCCATTTTCTTCCACTTGTCTGAAACCGGGTTGCAGAGGCAGCAGTCTAAGCAGGGAACTCCTGCCTTTGACCACTGCCCGATCCACATTGCACCAGCCCTTTTTTTTAAGGGTACCTCCCGCGGGTGGTGGGTCCATGGGAGGGCCTGACAGCGTGTGCTCGGGCAGGGACTCGAACCCCCGACCCTCTGGTTGAAGGGAGAGCAACTACCCACTGCACCACCGCTGCAGCAAAAAGGGACACCTGATTAAACAGAACATTTCTCTTCTAAAACCGGTTGTAATTTTACACTGTACAAAAGACAAAGATAAAATAACACTTGGTTGTTAAGCAGTATGCTAGTATACTGGTGTTCTTGTGTTTTTCATGACAGCAGCTTCAGAGTCAACACCAAACCTCATTAGTATTCACATCTGCACAATTTGTGATCTCAATTACCCAATGTTTTTCTCACAACCTAGTGCCTTATTTAGAAAGTAACTCACTGCCATCTTTTTATTTTGTGCCATATTTTCGCCTCTATGGCTCTCGAAGCCTTTTATTCTCTCTGCGTTCAGTCATGTTTGTGTGTGAGCAGCCTTTTCAGCCGGCCCCTGGTTGTCAACTGATTGTACATAATTACAGTTATTTGACTGCAGCTTTCACAGCCAGTTCTTTCTGAAGGCTCTTACAGGGGTAGAACATGCCAAGCTCTGGCTCCTACAGCGAGAATGGCACACTGAGCAGAAATAATATATCCCCAATGTGCTGGTAAAGACATGCAGGCCTATTTTACAAAGTCAGACGAAGAAGGGATAGGAGTAAATTTAGCAGCAAATAGGATGAGTGAAATACCTTCATACTGAAATAATGGCATTAGTCTCAAAAGATAGTCACTTGTTTCCTGGTTGACTTTTTGGTGAGCCTAAACCCTCTGAAGGAATGTCCTCAAGCTGTCGTACGTCCCTCTAAGCTTGGTGCGATCAAAACACAATGTATCCTCTTCCACAATCACTATTTATATATTTATTTATTCTGTTATTATTGTTTTGGATTGGTGCCTTTCTTAAATAAGGTGTGCATTTTGACAGGTTTGTGGGTGATCGTGGATAATAGCACAAAGGTCAAAGCATGTGAATATCAACCATGGACTTTATATTTTAAACCTCTGTGTGATCCATACATAAAAATTCAAGAAGAATGTACACTGGTTTGATGGAAGGCGGGCAGTGCTTAATGATATAACCAGAAATTGGGCTATAGGAATACTTTTCTTGTAGTTGATGGATAAATCTTGCTTTATTCACCGATCCTTTGTAAATCTAAGCTTTTGTAACTGGCCACAAGAATAAAACAAACTCTATAGGGCTTTATAGGTAGAGCTATGGGACTATATTACCGTGAGTTCCAGACTCTGTTTTTGTCACTCCTCTCTTGTTCTTCTCTCTCCTCTCCAAAAAATAGGACACAAATGGAAGAAAAACCAAACAAGATGCATTAGAAGCACTTGTTTTAGAGGGCTGCCTGTCTCTCTCTACTCTATCCTTGGTCTGGTTTGTTTTTATGTTTTGAGAAATGAAACAGCCCTGGGTAAGAAGGTAAGATGGCAGTAAGTAAACAATAATTGAACTGGAGCTCTGTGTGCTGCTGTAGCCTGCATTGTCCTGGTGGTAGGTGGAATAGAAGCTAGAGCTTGAGTTGTGTGTACATTCGACCAACACACACACACACACACACACACAAACACACACACACACACACACCAATATACAAACTGACAAATGAGGGAGTCTTGTTTATCTCACCACTGCAGGCCCTCTCTGATTCCACATGCAGCTCCACATATGTGCTTGTTATGCCCAATGTGCTGGCTGGTAACTGACAGAACATTACTTACTGTCTGTTCGAGCATCTGCGGGGAATGCAGGTAATTTAGTCAAAAATATGGAGATTTCTGGAGCCACTCCCAGATTTCTCCCTTTGGAATTGTATTTCATATGTGTAAGTGCAGGCTGCAGGAAGCACGTTTTCAGATGCTCCCAAGTTCCCCTCTGGGCAATCATTGTGGCCTGTCATGCAATAAGAAAAATGACTCATTTTTTACTCATTTTATCTAGTCTCTTTTAAATTAAAGAATTCCATGAAATTAGTTTGTGTCTAATGCTTTACTAAGTTAATCAATAAACACAACTTTGAATCCTTAATATCAGAATATTGACAGATTATGGTTGGTGAATTACATAAAACCAAACTTCTTACATATTAAGCATTATTTTAATCATTATATTATGCATATATTTAACATGTCTCCATCTGGTACCCCTTCATGTAGTACGTTTGCATATTTTATCACCTATAGTAAATTATGCATTTTTATTATGTCTTGTGCTCATGATAGCAGGTGATAAATGTATATTTTGTGTTAATATTCCAGACCTATCTCTATTTTAGCAGTGTGTAGGAGGTCTGCGCCAGGTGCCAAAGCAGAGTAATAATGCAGTCATATTCTGACTGCTGTTAGAGTGTGATAATTAATGCAATCCTAAGCCTCGTTTATCAGTAAATTCCTTTCTGTGTGCATGCAAATGTCAGGGCATGCCACCAAGCACCTGTTAATTTGTTAATATATCACATGATAATAGGTGGCCACAGTGAACGCAGGGCTGAAATTGATTGGTCTTTCATATGACAGAAATTTTCCCAGATTTCATTTCAACAAAACTGCAAATTTCATTCTGATAGCCCGGATCTAGTTTTGATTTATAGTTTTTATATGTCCTGTGTACATCCACTTTTGACTAGTAAAGCTTTTTTTTTGCTAATTATATATTTTATGCAATATTTAACATGGTTATCACATATGTCATGTTTTTCTAATCTGGTATAGACACTAACACGACTCAGATAAAAAATGCTTCCACTACCAGCCCCTCTCCAGAATGGATCATTATTGCACAAAAATAAGGCAGTGGCTGGATTTTGGCAGGACTAGCAGAGCAGCCCATAACTCTTTTGGTATGTGCACTTTATAACAATGAAGCCTGGCTCAGCTGCGGCCCTCTGGTCGCAGGTGTGAGCTGGTTGGTGCCGGTGGTTCGTCTACATCAGCACACATCATCTATACTCTCCACTCACCCTCCGCTGGGAAAATGGCCTCTCATCACTCAGCCCTCTCCATCAGGCCCTGCTGATTGGCTTATTATCAGATGTCCTGCACTGAGGAAGAATGGGCCATGCCTCAATGAACACATCTTGGCTTTCACATACACAATGACGGCACCCCAAGACACACAGGGACTGAAACACTCACATCAAAGTACCCAAAATGGTAACACATTTGTTTTTGTGGCAGATATAATTTCTTGGCATGGCGCACTTTCAAGCTAGATTATTAAGAGAAATAACAGCTTTTTAATCATAACTCATATGCAGTGATATACAAACTGAAACCCATTAGATGCATTTGAGAGATGTGTGTTTCTTAGTAATCCTGTCATCATGTGACTGCAACAATAATACAATATCATGTACGTAACACAAGACTTATCAGACAATTGATGTCTTAACCCAGTGTCATCTGTAGTCTGCAGTCTAATGGTTTTTCTTTTTGACTGATAAAAGTTTACACTGTGACTAACCATACTATTGTCCCTCCCGATAGTAATAATAATAATAATAATAATAATAATAATAATAACTTCCATTTATATAGCGCTTTTCAAGACACCCAAAGCGCTTTACAGGAAAACCACACACAGACAGACATAACATACACACA
>JAVQKC010016711.1:0-12439 GCA_036025475.1 Philypnodon macrostomus
CCCCCCCCCCCCCCCCCCCCCCCCCCCCCCCCCCCCCCTGACATCGGCGTGCACTATGAATGCTGGCATGTGTCACTTTCTGGACTTCAAATGAAGCCACTTTTAAAAAGCTCTCTGGCAGAATGACAGTCCTTAATGCAAATGACCACAATAAAACAAGTCCACGAGACATGCCTCCAACACCAGGCTTTTTACATAAATATCAGCTGGTTCAAGTAGTGTTTTCAGTATTTCTAAGTAGAGAATATCAATTGTGGTTTAAGTTAAGCTTTTCTTCAAATACGTAAATGAACATGAATGTTGATTGATATTCGATCCTTGTATTAAGTTGTCTTAGATTGGACATCCTGGTCCAGTGGTTAGTTATGGCAAAGAATGGCAACTTAAATGGTCCTCTGCTTCCACAAAAGACAGCCATACAACATTTCAGTAGATTGGTTTCTCATTCTCTTGATACTTTTATTGATACTTTATTGTCAAAGCTAAAGTCTGTTCAGGTGCAACAGCTATGAAATAAAACTATTGTATTCACAAGCCAGAATGGGCATATTTTCTAACATTTTTCACACAGAAAGCCTCTTTATCCAGCAGTGAAACTCTGAAACAAACTGTGCAATACTGTTTACAAATGTAATCTTCCATGACTGGGAATCTACTCTCAGAAGACAGAGCTCTAAGATTTTCCAGATTAGTACATTATTGGTTGAATTAGTGAAGTGCAGACTGTAGACATCACTAGAGGGCACTGCTGTGTTAGCCTCACGGTGACCTCTGAGTGGACGCTGCAGAAAGGTCTTGACCTCTATAAAGACACCAGGTTATCCTCTGCCCCCTGACCTTCATACAGTACATGCTCAAGTTCGAAACAGCAACCTGGTCTTTGTAATTGACAGGGCGTTGCGTGCAGGTATGTATGGTTTACTTTGAAGAATAAAAAAAATACATGCACAGTTTAAAACAACAGTTAGCCTTATGTTTCAGTTGGCATGTGGAGCCTGAAGTCTGCTTGAGCCCTCCTCACCTTTCTCTCTCTGTGGTAAACTATGTTCTGCTGACTGGCTTTAAAGTACATTTTATAAGACGTCTTTTGTAAAAGCCTGATGTCTCCTTTGTTTTTATTTTTGCTTCTTTTGCGAGGCCCGCAGTATCGGTTGCCGGGTTTCATGTGGAAGTGCTTAAGGCTTTGAGAGTTAACACCTTGGTGAGCTGCTTGCACTCTTGCCTGCTGTTAAACAAAGGCAGCTTTGTGGAGACTCTCTCCAAATGTTTTCTTAACATGTTCCAAGCAGTTTGAGCAGGCAACTAAAGTAAACAAGATGTTGCCATGATAAAAACACTTAGGCGCTTTTTTTAAGGGCGAGCTCTACCGGCTGTGCAGAATTTAATTCCCCTCTCTACTATAAACAAAGGGCGAGGCAAAGTCAGAATACAATAAACAGTGATGGAATTAACGTAACAATCCCACAGCTCAAATATGTATGAATCAAGTCGTAAATGACCTGTTAATGTTTTACTTTATTGACTTTTTAATGGTCATATTTCTGATTAGTGTAAAGTATGGCAGGTTGTACCTAACGATCAGTAAATATGCAAAAATATGTCAAATGCACAGAAACAATTAAAAAAGAGGCTGTGCTGGGTACGCGTGGCCTGGTTTGGGACAGGCTGGTATTTTTAGCTCAATGTGGGGGATCTTGACAGGTGCTTTACCACATCACTAACTTTCTACAAATAAAGCACTGACTGATGCTATCTCTCTGGCTGTAAATCTGATTGTTTCACTTCATAAGATCAACTATAACTTCTAGAAAAACAATTTAGGTCCTGACCTCAAGACAAAAGGCAATGTCAAAGATGAATAAAGTTAATACTAAAACTTGCATGCATATACAATTCAATTATAAAAGCATCCATCATATTAATGAACCAACGAGCTTAATATACGTGACAATGCTGACCCTGAGATAGTCTATCCTGTGCTATGTCTATGTCTTTGGGAAAATGTGTGCTCGCTGAAGAGCTTGTTTTAGGATAATGGAATTGTGTCATATCTTGTTTAAAGAGCGCCTAATCCGGGGTGACAGTGAGCCATTGATCTGCTGCCACAACACAGATGTTTTCATCCTCTCTGTAACCATGGTGCTGTTATGTGTTGCATTACCTACAACACACAGCACATAGGCTGCTTTAGTCAACTAGGCCTCTGACTTAAACGCAAACCCATGAAGTCATCAGGCAAAGGCGACAATGAACATACTGGCTCATAAACATATCTGCGACTAAACTAATCTTCGTAGCAGGATGAGATGGGGCAAGACATACTGGGAGTTTTTACGGGAATGGAGAATCAGATACAGTTGGTTGTTAGTCAATTGTGGATTTAGGGAATAGTCAAAAATAGATTAGACTGGCGTTAACAAACATTACATTACTCAACAGCAAGCTCATATGGGAACTAAACGTAGCAAAGTTAATGGTCCAGGGAGGAGAAAATAAACTGCTTTGCCATGAGAGCAAATAATACCAGCAAATACGGAGAAGCAAGTGAATGCCTGCCAGCATCATTTGGTTATTCGAAAAAGTGGCTCAGAAAGGATTAATAAGAGGAATTAGGTTTGATTGTAATAACGCAAATATATTTTTCCATTATTTTTCCACTGGTATCGCTAAGCGGACACATCAAAGTCATCTCTGGACGTGTATTAGCCGAGTGGGGCATGAGGAGGCAAAGAGAAAAACAAAAGCACAACTGGGAAAAAAAGACTAGGACACACAGCCATCCAACTGTCCAGTGTCCAGTGACAAGGGCAAACACGCCGAGAGCCTTAAGTGTGGGCTGCCACAGATAAACATCCTACCGTTGTTTGTTTGGGAAAAATGGCCCCCCATCACCATGGGAACCGCACTTATCACAGGAATTAGAGGCCCATGCAGTTCCCAGAAGGAGACCCCGCCACAGTACCCTTGTTAAGACATAGGGCCAACCTCGACACACTCAAGAATAACAAGCGGCAGCGGCACCTGTAGTGGCTGTGTGTCGCCGGGGGTTACCAAACGTGTAATCGACCCAACACAAGGACATGAGAGGTGTGCCCCTGAGAAGTCATGTCCAACAAAAAAAAAAACTTTTTACAAACACATAGGTGAACGTGTGAATCTAAAAGAGATTTCTGAGCAGTAGTTTTCAGTGCAGAATAATGCTGTTTCTTTGTGGTCCTTGTCCAAACTTGTTTTAGATGTATTGCGGTCATCATATAGTTTTTATGAAATCTATTAAGTGTCAACATGTTGTTTGCTCAATTGTGAGATTTGCAAACCAATGCATTCTGTTTATATTTACTTTTAGCTGTTCCAATTTTTCTTAGTATTGGGTTTGTATTTCAACAGACTTTCTTCTGTCTACAAAAATTAAATAATTCATCACAAAGAAGAAAAAGTAAGCCATTAGTGGAAAGACATCTTTGTTAGAATGTATGTTGTGCAAGCTGAATTTTTCACTCACTTAAGGAATGACTGGAAATCATCAAAGACTGCCTCACAGCCTGGCCACTTGCAAACGCCATGACCGTAGAGAGGATGACTGTGACACGAAGGCTCTTCTAGGGACCTGAAAAATAAAAATAAAAATAGAAATATTAGGAGAAATTTGCCAACCACAATGACCTGTAGTTTAATAACAACTGTTTAGTCTGGACTGTAAGCTGATCTTGATCTTTGAACCTTGAGCCACAAGACACTCAAAACTGGAACACATGTTGGCCCAAATCAATAGGTAATTATTTAGTATCAGCATGCCACAGAGCTATTCTCTTTGATCAAGTCAGCTAGGGGGCTCCCTTAACCCACCGCCTGCTGCAATACATCCCAGCTCCCACCTGGAGATCTGTGTACCACAACATGACACCCCCACCCTAAACGCATCAAGCATTTTCCACATTCTTCACCAAACTCTAAACATCCCCGTCTGGAATCAATTTATCTACTGACCGATTCATGTCACCAGGGGCTGACGACAAGCACTATTGGGAGATCTATGGGGAGCGTATGCCTGCGTACAATCAGTCTAAATAGCGGCAACATCCCTGCAAAACAAACTTTACAACATCTTCCATATGGCGAGAGGTGTGTAGCTACGGCTAACCACGGCCCTGTGAGGAAGCTGTGTCTGCTAAGAGAGTGAGACAAGTAACCATATGGACACAGACACTATACAAGACACACAACTTCTAGCAACAAGAGCCTGGGGGACTGGCCTATATCGCTGCCACCTGTGCTTGTGGCAGCTCACCGGCACAGTACGGCTGCCTCGCCTTTCGAAGGAACTCTCGAAGACAACGGGCCGAATTGGGTAGATTCATTACACCTCAAACTGTTGTGGGAATAACTGCTGCGTGGGAATAGCTACGAACAATCGGGACCAATGTAGATGCTAATATTAATGCGAGTGGTGAAAAGGATGTGAAAAGCAAAAGCAAATAAACTGCAAATAATCTGTTAAAAGGTGAGATCATAAACCAAAGAGGATAAAGAGGGACAATGTGGGATTCTTCACAGTAAAAAAGTAATAATTTAATCGTCATTCAGCATGTCCAGTTGGTCACATATATACTGCCATCTTCAGAAGTAGCTTTATTCATTTAACCTTTTTCTATCCAACATAAAGTGGGACATCTGGTCACGCTATAGGTTTAGTTTCTCAGCGGTGTCATGGATGGAAGAGCTGGGGAAAACAACCAATAAAGCTACTAAAATATAGTGGACTAAATATAGCTATCGCTATTATTTTAGCGATAGCAGAGATACCAGTGGGAGTGTTGCTAACTAGGATAATTGTTGCTTAGTAAATAGCAATAGGATAATAAATGAATTGGCTATTTGTGAATGCACTGGGGGCAATAAACAGTTTGGCAACTGTGAATAAAACAGGTGTGAAAACAGTCTTTGAGCCAGGGAACAGGCCAGAGGATTCAACAAACTGACTTATTACCAAATTAAATCTTGTATGAAAAACACTATCAAGACTACCTTATAGATTACAAAAAAACATTCTTCTATGGGAACAGGAAATTTTGTATATGTACTGTCCATGTGCAAATGTTGTGTTCCAGCTTTGCCAGATTAAGTACAACTGATGCTTCGATTAAATTCTCATTTGTATCAATGTTTGCAAAGCTGCACCTCAAGGCGGAAATTTTAAAGGCCATCCCCTGTTTTCTTATGTTATAATTACTTGTTTAAGAGTTCACATTGTTCATAACATGTGATAATTGCATTCCAATTAGAAGGCAGTCAAGCATTCATGAATGTGGTTAGCAGCTTTTTTTCTCCCCATCTTAGAAAAGTCTGGGTTTTTTATTCAATTATGAATTATGAATTCACATTTAGACCTCTGTTTTGATACAGCTAATAAATAGATGGCGGAAGACCTATAATAATGAGTTTTTAACAAGGGAAACGTGTAGACAGGGTGAAGGTAAAGCTGTTTTTTTAATTTAAAGAGATCTCTTTTTAATTCTATCGAGCTGTCTTGTTGGTTAATTCTGTATTAATAAGATAATGAAATGTGGAGTGTGCTGGGAATCAGTGAACACAAAGCACAATGAAGAGGCTGGCGGCACAAGAGCCTTTGAAACATCGTCTGGCTAAACAGTGGTAAATGACAGAATTGAAACTAAATGAGATACATTAGTGTAATAAGAGAACATTCTTGGATTCATAAGGGCTATATTTCCCCCATCTCAAAACATGCAGCAATAAAGAAGGAAAAATCATCTCCAGTGCAGTTAAAATTTGACTTGCAACCCATAACAGGTCTGTCAGGATGTTGTTATTGTCAGGCGGCCGGGGGAAAGAACACTACTCAAATGATCTTGTAGCAGAAATGAGGAAAAGCGTGTCATCAGCTTCCTTTGGAGACGCGAAACATGAAAGTGCCTGGAGAGCCAGGCTGAGCGGGACGTCCAGGTGGTGCATGGTGTTTATGTGTAGACAGACAGGACAGTGAGGAGAGGCTTTCCACAGCTGCGCGCCAGTTGTTTTCTACTTCACTTCTTTTGATGAGATGCTCTGGGCCATAAACAAGTCATGATCTGTGGCGTGGCGTGCTGATGGGCCAGATCCATCAGAGAAAATGGGACGATTGATGTCGATGCAAGGTCAGTGTCTCGCCACAGAGGAGCGAGTCTGATTGTGTTTCATTAAGGACTATTACACACGGGTTACAATACATCTGCTGTCAATTGTGAACCAATGTGAGCTTTATAATAAAGTCTTATAACACAATTACAATTCAATGAAAACACCTTTCTCTGGATGTGACAACAACTACAGCTAAATTCATTTGGCAGACTCTGATTTGCTGAACCAGCTGTCAATCAATGTATAGATTAACATGAAACAAATAGGAATTGAGCAATTGATTGAGGGAGAATGTTTTACTTTTTGTTTAATTTTGTAAAATTATTATTCCAGAAATTATCCAAACAAAATATATTATTGCATTATTATTGCATTGCTAAAACTAAACATACGACTGAATGGAGAAATCATATTGAAAAAAAAATAGAGAAAATATAAAATAACAAAATGATAAACACCTCCATAAGCCTTACTCACCATTCTTCTCCCCCAGTGGTTAATGGTTTACCATAAATGATTTAATTATCTTTTTTACCCCCTCTAAGACAAATGAAAGGCACGAGAGATGGGAGTGCTGTGCTAAATTTGATTATTTATCTCCTTAACAGATTGCTGTGCTCAGTCCCTGAGCTGTGGTTACTGATCGTTGTTGGGAAGTAAAGTGGGCCAAGTGCCTTGTGAGAATGCTCCACCAACAAAGCTGATACAGCACTGGATAGGGAATTTGTGTCAGATACAGATCAAGACCATTTGAGTTAAATAAGTAAATCTGTAAATATGTTTACAAGCAGAGTGTAAAAATGATGTGTATTAGCATTTAGCACTACAGCTATTCAACTCAGACATAAATGTGCCATGAAAGGGAGACAGTAGTAAGAATTTCTCTTTTGCATGTAAAGAAAATATGAGAATTCTATCTGTGAGGGCTTGATTGAGCTACGAGTCTAGATGAAATATACTTTGAAAGTGTAGACAGTGTAGTTACTGTTACTAGCCATGGCGATATTGTAAAAGTTACTGAGGCACAAACACAAATACCTGTCAAAACTTAAAGTAGTAAACATGTGCCTCGTCTTCCTTCGGCGTGTCAATCCGGTAGTGATTGAATTTCTCCCCCTCTTCCTTAAGACGGAAGTGCAAAGCCGGTGAGTGATTCCTGTGGATGCACTTAAGGTTTTAGTTGCAGGCGTCGCTGTGCCTGGCCAGATTTTATATGACACATGAAACTAACTACATGGTACTTAGGGCCCGCTGTAAACCAATCTGAAGCCAGTCGGGAAAACGGGCCCATCAGCAGAGAGCCATGTTTCTGTTGCATGACAAAAGGACTTGCAAAACCGCATCAATTAAAAGTTCATTAAGTTCAGCGCTGGGAGGATGAGTGGATGCTCTCTATTTACACCCGGGCCGGCCCAGCCCATTATCTCCAACCTGATTATTCAAATCCCTGGATTATAACAGGCCTTTCTCAGAGCTGTGCTTTGAATAGTCACACTTGTGTTTCATATTTCCTCCCATGCAGATAATTAGAATTAGTGTAAGTCTGCATCATCAAACGAAGGAAATAATGCTCTTGATAGCAAAGTGTTCAGAAATTAACACCAAAACAGTTAATTCGTTTTGTGAAAAAATGTCAGGCAAAGGGGAAGTAATACATATTCCGCCTCAACATGAATGGAACTGGGGCTTTTTTTCCTTGTATGCAGTTAAAGCCATATTCTGCAGTTGACCAAGACCCAGTAGACTTGTGACATCACACTCACTGGCCATTTATTGGATCCACCTGGTTAACTGCTTGATAACACAAATAGCCAGTGAACCAATGTCAATGATGCCAGGTGCATTGTGTCATATTACAGGCAAACCTGCTAAAGTTTAATCATCTCAATGTAAAATAAAGTGACTTTGAATGTATCATGGATCTGGTCTGGAGGTACTTCAGAAATACCAAGAGCTACTGACGAACATCTCTGAACACACAACTACCATGAAGCAGAAGACAAAAGCATTCTTAATAATAAGTAAAGTATTGACTTTTTCTCTGATGGTAGACCTCTCCTGGACCCCTCCCGGACCCCCCAGCTTCAGATGCCTGGTTTGCTAATAGACGTCACCAGTGATGATCTTAACTGGCCATCTTTGTGTTCATGTTCTTATCTGGATTGATTTGAATGTTTTGACCAAACATCTTGCTGAGCCAAATGTAACTGTCTTCTATACTTTCTGCACATTGCCAGGTATAGCAGTATTCTTGCACAAACTAGGTATAATCCAGATAGGTGCATGAGAATCACCTGCTCCCCCTCTTTTTGACAGATTGAAGATACAGCCAGAATATTTCACCCGAGTGTGTCTTCTTCACTTAAGCTTGTGTTAAACTGCTGTTGACATCTTCTTTAATCTCTGACAGCCAGTGCACAGAACAGCGTTGCCTGCTCGTGTGTCATGTCTTCACCGATGTTTCGTGGAGTCCTCAGCGGAGACCGTTTTTTGCCTCGTCTAGCCATTAATGCTCACCTTTCTGCCGGTTAGCGACAGAGTGTGATGAAGTGAGTCAGTATCACTCCCCTGTGATTTACCTTGAACTGTGAAGGAAGTACAGTACAAGTTCTGTCAGCTAAAGCCCATTTTTTGGTTATGGGTGTTTCTTATGATGAAACAGTGTGTGCAAACAGATAATTACTCTCTTCTAGAACAATTGTATCTATGTCAAACAAAACATGGATCTATGCAATAATAATGGTTGATCAATATAATGTGAGGCAGTGTAAAAAATGGACTATACCATATATCAGGAAAAACCAGCAACCCACAAGTGTCAGAATTCACATCAAATTGTGACCCCAGCGAGTTGCCCTCCTCTGTATAAATTTTTGACGAAGCTACTGTACCTGATATTTTTACTTTGTATTTGAGCAATACCAGAAGTTTATTGTTTATTTATCAAGAACTAGAATCTATCAGGAATAATGTGACGGAGCTGGTATTCACAGCTTATTCACAGCTTCAAAGAAAAAAAAAGCCAACTTCAGACTGCTGCTCTTTATTCTGATACTTCCTGGTTTGTGTGAGAGGGTTGAGAAGGAGAGGAAGTTGTGTTTTTTTTTGCACAAAATCGGGTACTGCAACTTTACACAAAAAAATGGTCTCAGATACTATGTGTTTTTTATTACAGTTCAAATATGTACTATAACTGACCCTATGGCTTACTCCTGAATGTGTTATAAGCCTCCATGTCCGGCCCTGGAGCAAGCCCTGTTCACCTCCACAGGCCTGTCGGTTTGATGTACTAAACATGTTTTCACAGACAGGGCTTTTTAAATTGACGTGTAGGTTTTGATCACTAAAACACGAGTCAGATGTTACGCTGTGAGCTCACGGCGCCTTGAGGCTCCTCAGCAGCAGTTCAAAGATCAGCCTTTGGTGCAAGAAAACAAGCAAATGTGTAAGATGCCAAATTAATTCCTTCCTCAAACTCCCCGAAAGAGCTCGAGGAGACGATCAAATGCCTTCTCTCACATGATTCATCTCGCTTTGCAGAATATAATACCCCGTGTGTGTGTGTTTGTTTTTGGCATTTACTGTTAAAAAAATTGTCTTGTTAAACCTGATTTTTAATACTAGTTCTGTGTCAACAAGGAAGTTTTGAAGATTTTTTTTTCATTCCAGAAATACGCAGAAGCTAACGGTTCAGGTTGCAGTGGCCATTTTCGAACTGAAACAATAGCAAAGCGGATCAATAGCTTGTCTTATTAACGGTACGCTGATCTCATTTCAACAGTGAACACAATTCCCTCAATCCCTGAATTCCTTCCAGGTGTTCCCTTTAAATTCCCATCTGCAACCAGAAAAAGTAACAGCGCTTAATGAAAATAATACTTGGAAACTATAAATTAAAACTAATCTCTATGCCAACTCTACGGGGACATGTCAGTCAACTGGGCTCCTGTGAGAAATGTCTATTTTAAATGGGATTAGATGGCACACAGGCCTCCTGTTTGCTTTAGATACAGATGACACTGAAGGCTGCTCCACATCGAATTACAAATGCTGTTGTGTAAAGGCGTTGACATTTTGTCTTTATCGGCTCATGGATTTATTCGGAGAGCATGCAGCATTGTGTTACACATTTATCATGATGTGGTTATGGCTTATTTATTTTCATGCTGTAGTTTGTTAGGGTGGAGTCTAGAGAAAATACATTATGCTTGGTATAAACATTAATAATAAAGTGTTTAAAGCTAACGTGGCCATCCGTCCTGAATGTTTTTATTCTGTACAATTTGAGTCCATTTGAGTGTGATATCCAGGAAGTGGAGCAAAAGGACGCAGATGAACTACAACTGGATACACATTTACCACAAAGAAAAACAGAAGGTGATATAGATATGTGAAATATGATGCTAATTGCAAAACACACACAACCAATTGGAGCTCACTCTTCGTTCAGATAAGTGGTTATAATCATAGTCACATCCGTTCAAGAGACATTATTGTGGTTTCTGACATTACCTGAAGAAGGCTGATTAAACAATTAAGCAGATATAATACATTTTTGGGGATATTTGCCATAAAATAAAATAAAAAAATCATCATTAGTTAAGATAAAATTGGGGTGATTTTGACTTTTGGGGAAATTACAGAATGTTCCTAAAATGCACTATGCACTAACCTATATATGACCATCACCTTGTTCTACTTCAATATTCTACCTTCATGATATTCTGTATTATCACTGTGGCATGCATTTTCCATTGTACTCAAACTTCACGTAAAAGTCAAATCACTTTTTGTGACTAGTAACAAAAGAGGTTCATCAGTTGGTGATTGGTCCATTATTCCAACCAGACTTACGTTCAAAGGCAAGACACTTATCCCAAAGGTATATTGATATATGTTTTTATAGTTAAATAGCTGGATAACGACAAAAAATAAATCACTAGATGACAATATTCCCACACTCACCCTTCTCTCTTGTGACTCAGGTACTGGCCGTTGGTGGGCGCGTGCTGGTTCAGGTGGGGGTTCTTCTGGGGTACAGGAGAGGACAGGTCAAGCCCCCTGTGGCCGTTGTGGCTGCCATTGTTGTGCTCCTCTTTCACATGAGCGTTCGTCACCTCCTTCCACAGCTGCTGTAGCTCGACTGGAATCATGCCTGAGACAAACAAATTGGATAATTAAATCAATTAAGGGCTAATCCGACTTTCCTCTTCATCACTTAATTAAATCAAAGCATCTGTAAACAAAGCCCAGTATTAATTAGAAAATACTCCACTACAGGGTAATGCAGTCTGAGTGAGCAGTGGTGAGCCCCTCCTCTGCCTCCCTGTGATCTGAAGCATATTTGTGTTTGTTAGAGCCTACTCAAATCCCTGGCATTCACACCCATTACATGCCCAGAGTAAATAATTAACATCCAGACATGGCATGAAATCTGAATAATCGGCGTCATTTTCTTTTCAACAGCAGAGATAGCGAGAGAGAACACACACACAACAAAAAGTTTACAATAGCAGCACTAGAAAACATGGCAGCCTCTCTTTGAGAAAGAGGGCCCTGGGGTAATATTCTCACAAGCGCATTAATGTGCAAAATACTTAACGCTCTGTACCGCCTCCAATTGACACACAAGACTTAAAGCTCATTTACGGAGTCAAGCGTGCGGCTGCTCATACAACCCCATGGAAAAAAAAACATCCCTGGAAGACATTTTATTTTCTGGGAGTGCTGGGAACACAAGTGTGTAATTTATAGTGTATTTTTTGCCTTGTTTCTAGCCAACTGTAACTGAAGATTTCAACAATTACTAAAGGAGGTAGGGAATTTTAGAGACCGGTTCTGAGATATGCGTAAGTCAGTGATGTATTCAAGAAACAAGAATAGCATGTACTAATGCAATTGTGTTTTTTACATTAATTTATTAAAACTTAAGCGTGTATGGCTATACACTTTACTGGACATTGTCTTTTGTACTGTTCATTAAAGAGGGGCTATTATGCTTTTTAAGGTATTTAGTAATAATTTAGAACACACACAGCTTATTGTCTCACCTTCTATAGGTTTGAAAACGCGACAATTAGATAAAACATATTAAGAGGAATGCATGTTGTCACTTCCGCTCAGCTACACATTACACGGTTTACAGAGGAGGAGAAGATACAATAAGAATGGATTGAGGAAAAATGGAAGCAAGAGATAATAAAATTGAAAAAAAAAAAAAAAAAACGCGTGAATGGATCAGAAAAACAATCCAGGGATGTTTTAATGGTGAAACAACATTATAAAATCATGCATAATACCC
>JAVQKC010016736.1:0-14534 GCA_036025475.1 Philypnodon macrostomus
TACCTGTGTGCAACAGTTGAAAAAGATCCAGCAAAGACTTTTTGAGTTATTGCGTTCACAGTTTTGGCCCATAATTAATTAATTACTTAATTAATATTCATCAAAGAAGTACCCAAATCGATACAGTTCAGCGTCTTTATGGTATGTACCTGTGTGCAAATGTTCCGGCAATTAGTTTTTGAGTTATCGCGTTCACAGCTAGGATCTGCGGACGATATAATTAGTCTTAAATTAGATTTAAAGGATGCAACCAAACTAAATTCAAACACTGCAGAAAAATGGTTGAAGTTGAATGGATGAATGAATTCAAATATCATACATATCAGTTTATACTGAACCATAGTGGGTGGTTGTGCTAAAAATGGTTTATTTTGTTTGTTTGTTTGAAGTTGTTGCAAACAATTGTGTTTAATTACTGTCATTGCAACCATAAACATTGCATTTGTATAGCATTTAATAGCTTCAATTGAGTTATTGCCAATAATATAATCAGGAAGAGTTTAGAAATAATATTACTGCTTATTAGTCTCTGATTGGTTTTCTGGCTATAGGTGCTACTCTGCGACGAGGTGAAACTAGGCAGGTGGTGTGAATGCAAACCTTTTGAGGAGACTGTAGCCTCATGTGAAGTGTGTTCTCAGAAACACATCAGTTTGTCCTCCAGGCACCATCACACTCCTGTCCAAACAATAAAGAGGAATGCTAGTGAATAGGTCTGTATCATGCACCAGGAACAAATGAACAATATAATGTAATGACTAATATCATCTTACCTGCTTTGTGTGCTGCATATTTTGTGGATATACTGCAAACACCTGAAGGCAGTAGTGTTTACATTGGCGAATCACTTAGACAACTATAGTGAGCCTAGGCCAGGGTTCTGTTCATGAGAACTACTTATTTTTGTACCGTTCATCAGATGCAGGCTTGTTTTCCCTCAACATTTACCTATAGATTTATCAAATGTGACCACAGCTAAATTTTACATTAAAACATCAATCTAATTTGACTAATCATGTTTTTGTCAAATCCACACTCTTTGGAGAGCTACTTGGAAAGTGGTTGGGAGCTACTGGTTAATTAAAAACGCTATGCTGTAACTAGCCTCAGATATTTCACCTAATTTGAAGCATTGCCTAGAAACTTGTCAGAGCAATTAATTGGACAAAACTATACCAATTTCCTCGAAAGACAACTGTGGCTCAACTTCTGACAGATGTTGTCGACTCGAGGCCCAGCAATAGTCCGCGTCTGTCTCACTGTAAAGTAGTGGCAAACGAAGTTGGTGATGTACCAAAGCGTTTCCACCTGCTCATATCTTTGTTCTCAAACCATTAGCTTCAATTTTGTAGAGGTTTTATGAACAGCAACATATTGATTTAGGTTTGTTTGGGTTGAAAATACTTCATTCCGTTTAAGTTCCGAATGCCGCCCTCTAGTGGGCGTGGCATATACAACAAGAATAGCTTTTCACCGGTAGTCTCGGTCGTTAGCCTACCGTCAGGCTGCTGTTATATCTCGGCACTACACTTTTACTGACTGTATCAGTCTCACTTTTCTTTTCAGCTACTGCTGCATTAATATATATCAAGATTATCATATGTTTCTCTCGTCTGCTACCTGTGCCTGGTTTGTGTGAGTGTGGACAAAGAATTACAATAAAAGGGATTTTGTTTAGAAATAATACAAAAGGCTTTTGGTATGTTTTCAGGCAGATAGACAATAATTACAGCATACATTACATACACAAGTCCATCACAGTTCATATAACCTGCTGTGTTTGTAAAGACTTGAAAAACATGCAGGTTTTAAAGGCTGATAAGGCATTGACATATTGGCCAAAATTGTTTTGGTAGAGATGTCTCACATCACTATTTTAAAACCATGAGTCCAACCATCAACCATCAGTCCCCTGGCGTTGGAGAGGCATCTGGGTGATCTGTCCATTCAGGTCCATATACGCTACACTTTTCTAATGTGAGCTGAAGCATCCAGTGGCTCATTAGTAACTAAACATTTGAGTGGAGCCGCTCTGTTGTTGAGAGGTGGGGGGCTGGCCCTGGCTCTGAGTGTCCAGGTTCACTGAAGGTCCCTCTATACCTGCTGCGACTGGGGCGCCCTCTGCTGGTGGGACAGGCCTCCAGGCCAGAGTGGAGGGCTCTAGCTGGTGACCCATGGGATTGACCAATGTGGTGAGGTTAATAAAGTGAGCCACAGATTGTGGCGTTGGTCCTGTAGGACCCACTGTCTCAGGGACTAGCTCCGCGGCACGATTATGAAGCATGGCCGAGCCACTGACAGTGTCAAAAGTCACGGTGAGGATGGGATTGTCCAGAGTGATGGACCTGTCACTGGAGGTCAGGTGACCCACCGCTACAGGCTGAAGGCTTGTGAACTGAGCAGGAGCCGGGCTGGTGATGGGAGTCACTGTTATGTTGGTCAACCCAACAGAGCTGTTTGGAGATGAGGCAGTAGAAATGCTGGGGTCAGCGAGGACCACCACCTGAAAGTTAGAAATAATATTAGCTCAACTGATTCATCATCCCCTACTTCTACTTTATCAAGTCTGTGATGATGTGATATATACATATTTTAAGATTAATTAAAACATAATTATTTTGACTTTTTAATCATTAATATTATTAACATATATTTCATGTTTTTAGACATGTACATAACCAGTCAAAAGTTTGATTTAGCCACAGTTTAACAGGCTCACGCAAACAGACGTGATTCCATAATATTACCGATGCCGATACAATTATTATTCATTGTACAAGTAACAAATCATTCTAGTTCGGCGTCTTCATGATATGTAATGTACCTGTCCAGAAATTTTTAAAAAGCGGCGTCAAAATTTTTTGGAGTTACTGCATTCACAGCTTCAGGGCATTTATTAATTACCGTAGTTAATTAATAACCGTCGTAGAACTACCAAAATCAATACAGATTGGCGTCTTTATGTTATGTAACTGTGTATAAAATTGGAAAGTGATCCGGCAATTTGTTTTTGAGTTATTCTATTCACACGTAGGACCTGCAGACAGAGGTGACTCCATAATATCGTTGAAACGCTGTTTTGCCAATATAATTAGCATAACATAAGCACAAGTAAGCTGGAGCATATTCGTTTGTGATGTTGTTAAGCTATCCAGTGACTTTTAAAAGTTAGATTCAGAACAAGGGCCTTATTTGCAAACTGTGTGCAAACTAAAAGCAGACGAGTCCTACTGTTGTTTATTTCACATGGTACTGACAGAAATTTGAAGGAAGTGAATTTCAATTTGCAAAAAAGTTCCCAGAAAATGCAATCAAATTACAATATAAGTCAAACTTTCTCATTTAAATTGTGAAGTGTGTCCAAACATTTGTCTGATACTGGACCTGTTGAATACTCTGCACTTCAGAACTCGTTTCGGTCTCTTCTCCAACGATCACAGTGTTAAACCCTGGGATGGATTCATGTCTTTGTTCAGTGAAATCTACAAAGTCGTCTGGTTCAGAAAGTTCTGAATCTACTTGAGCTCTCTGCTTCTTCTTGGTATTGCGGGGTGGCCGACTGGTCCTAGACTGAGACAATGGGTCTTTTTCTAGAGTAAGAGTGGGCTGTAGAACATAACAGTTGAAAACAAAGTTATTTAGATGTTTCAGTTTTATCACAAGAGTAATATAGTAGATGATTGACCTGCACAATGCTGATTGAGGAATCATTGATTGTTGAAGGCTCCTGGAGATCATCAAACTCATTAATTCTCACAGACACCACCTGAAGATATCAAACATTCACTTCAGTTTACAGACAAGGGAAGTTATATTGTAACAATATAAGCATTTCGTTCCTCACCTCAGGGTGTTTGCGGCGAAGATGTCTGTTCATAGAGGCACGGGTAGACACCTTTGTCCCACACAGCTGGCAGGACTGCGCTTCTATCTTCTCATGGGTCAAATGGACATGCTTCTGCAGCATGTACTCTGTTAGATACTTTTTGTCACACGTGGGACAGGTCCAAGTTTTACCAACTAAAATAACATAATGAAAAAAAGGTTTATCCAACTACACACAAACTCCTACATGTGATTTCAGGCTCAGCCTCTTGTGGACACTTGCCTGTATGGATGAGCTTGTGTGTCTCCAGAGTTGTCCTTTCACTAAATGTCTTTCCACACAGCTCACACATGAAGTCTTTTATACCTGGAGACAAAGCAAAATAGAACAATCTATAATAATAATGGTCAGCTTATAGATCCACAATAGTGTTGTCCAGCTACCTCCTTCCCTCACCCGTGTGTCTCTTGTAGTGTTTCAGCATGTTGACCTTCTGAGCAAACTTGCGGTTACACTCTTTACACTCATACTCTTTAATGCCTTTGTGGAGCTTCATGTGGTGCCTCAGAGCGTGCTTGGTCTTCATACCTGTGCCCAAATGTGTACATTTCATACAATGCCGAAACAAACAAACAAACAAACAAACAGGCACAGATTATGGGGAAAATATTACCTTTGCCACACTCCGCACACAGGTAGTCTCGGATATCATCGTGGACCCTAAGGTGCTCTTTAAGCATATCTTTTCTGGCAAATGACTTGCCACACCTATCACAACTGTGGCTCTTCACCCCTTTAACACATGGACACAAACATTTTGGGGCTGCATTGTTTAATTCCTGTTTCACAAGAGCACATTTGTGGATTTACTCACCAGTGTGAATGATCTTATGTCTTTCAAGGTTACCAATGCTGTTGAAGATACGACCACAAATCTCACATGGATGGATGTATCTAATGACAGATAAGAACTATCTTGTTAATTTCATTTGTATTTTCAGGGAACATATATAAGATAATAGAAAATGCAACGCATCGTGCCACAATATTTCACAATCCAAAAACGTGACCATGCAAAGTTTATGAACGGTCAATGAAATCCCCGTCCTGATTGACTTAAGTTTCAGCCCTAGTATGCTCCTATTAATACTTACTAGTTGCGCTAATGTCACGTCAAACACCTGCATAAATCAGCACTTATTTGTTGTCTAATTAATAAATTGTTTAAATAAGGTATTAAAAATTAATTTGGAAATAAATCATCATAAATAATATAGGATATTTAATATAGTGATTGCATCGACCCCGTATCGAGGATCGACCCCGTATCGTGGATCGACCCTGTCTCGTGCATTGACCCTGTATCGTGTACTGACCCCGTATCGTGGGAACGACCCCATTTCGTGGATCGACCCCGTATCGTGTACTGACCCCGTATCGTGCATTGACCCCGTACCGTGCATCGACCCCGTATCGTGCATCGACCCCGTATCGTGTACTGACCCCGTATCGTGCATCGACCACGTATCGTGTATCGACCACGTATCGTGTATAGACCCTGTATCGTTACACCTCTATAAGATAATGCCTCATCTTACTTTTGCACAGCAGGGTCTGGCAGCTGCTCTCGGTGGATTACTAGGTGTGCGTTGTATGTGGCCTTTAGAGCAAAACGCCGGTTACAGATGCCACAGCCGTAGCCTCGCTCCTTGTGCTGCTCCATGATGTGCTTCAGATACTCTTTGCCTTTAGCAAAGGACAGCTGAGGAGGAATCGATGTTATTGCTCCGTTCCACACTCAAAAGAAAAGTGTCATGTCTGGTTTTAGCAGCTTCCTTTACCTGACATTTCTTGCAATTGTATTTGTGCCGTTCAGGATCATCTTCCTCATCTTCTTCATCCGTTTCATCACTGTCATCTGTTGAAATGCCAATTTTCTTGATAAAGTCCTCTCTTTCCAGCTCATCCATTAGTGCAATGTCCTGAAGGAAAAACACAGAAATTAAGTATTTTGTACAAATGTAGACACAAGACACAGAATCTTTTATTAAAAACACATTATTATTACTACAATATAAGTTCTTACACATTTGCAAGAAAGATATCCTTTCATTAATAAACAAAAAATTACAAAAACAAACTGTTGAGTATCGTTATAAGCCGCCTGCTTGCAAGTCATTTGGTCACCTTGAAGTGGACATGGATATGATCTCGAAGGACGTCCACACGGAAGAACTTGCGTCCACAGATCTCACAGGTGTACTTCTTATCTCCGTGAGTCAACAAATGCTTGTTCATGTTACTCCTGCAGGAGAACACCTGTGCACACACACAGTATGCAGGTAAGAGTTACACACTTATCTAATCTCAACTCACACTGCCATTAGTGATGTATTTAGTGTTGTGCAGTTGTTACCTTTCCACAGATTGGACATGGGGACGGCTCCTTTCTGTATTTAGTGGCTTCTTCACCATTGGCCTCCAGCTCTTCTCTCTTCATGTTTTTTGGTCCTAGTGGGAATAAAACATTAAGAACTGTGAACCTTAAACATGATTTGAGGAATAGTAGACTTACCCACACCATGCCTCCTGTGGTGCTCTTGCATCACATCCTTGCGGTAAAACATCTTGTTGCAGATTTCACATGAGTAGAGCTTCTCGCCGTGTTTCTTCTTGTGCTTGGAAAGGTTACTGTTGGTGGAGAAGAACCGCGAGCAGATATCGCACTGAAATGTCTTGTCATCTGTCAAGAGAAATAGACCTATAATAATTACAATTCTCTAAAAATGCTAAATATATCTGAGTTACTTACCTGTCCTGCAGTTGTGAAACTTTAAGGCATTTTCCAAACGAAAAGATTTGTCACAGGTGTTACATTTATATTTGTACTCCATGTCAGGCTGGTGAACACAAGAAAACTTAGGGAAAAGTTACATGCACTAGTCTTATTGAGGAGAATCACCTACCATGTTTTTGCTGTGCTTGTAAGATATGTGCTGCTTCAGACTTTCTTTGCGACTAAATAACTTGTCGCATTCGTCACATTTGAAAAGTTTGTCCCCTGGAATATACACAAATATTCAATATTATACTTGTCTTTGTTGTTCTAACAGTACTCAGTATTTCTCTACCATGAGAGCGGATGTGTCTGTTCAAGTTGCTGCTGTTCTGGAAGACCTTGTTGCACAAGGAGCAGCGGTACACCTTCTTGTGCTCTCTGGATTTGAGCCTCTTGAGGACTGGTTCACACTCTGTGTCATGCAATGGTGCAATGCTTTCAACTGCTGCCAGCCCTGTGGTGGATTCAGCTTCCACCTGATTTGAAGTATTCTCAGAGAACTTTAAGTCTGCAGCTAAGTAATAGAAACACCATGTCAAAGATCATTTTTGAACACTGCTACCAAGTGAATAACTATTAGGGTATGTTTGTGTTAACTGGAAATGTACCCATTAAAGGTTAAAGTTTATAACTGGTTAATGCATTATCTTAATATTAGCCATATTATTGAACAGACTGGATACTGAGGGCTCATTAATGAGTGGTATGGATAATTCCCTGCTCTGCACTTGATGCTATTCCATGTTAACATCAGAAGCAGCCTTACCTTTACTTTTATTTGATGTGGACATGGCAGTGAGTCGTCGTCCTTTGGCTCTTCTCCCCCTGGCAAAACCTCTCTTTTTGCCGAGTGGAGCATCAGGTGGATCTACTGCTATTTCTGGGACAATCAGACTCTCTTCTTGTGTAAGGAATGAGTCGGTGGGAAGCCCCATTTTTACCTCATCTATGTGACTAATGACGGGGCCTGCAGTCAAAAAGAAATCAAATCAAAATTAAAAAAAATTAAAAAAATAAATCACACAGAACACTTGAAGAATCTAAACCTGCCTGTGTTGTGTTCTTCAGCACCAGACAGCACAGTTTTCTCTGAGGATGAAGACATGAAGTTATATTAACCAATAATTTGATATAAAATGTTTAATGACTTGCCATAGTGCATATGTTTTACATATAGACCTGGTAGAGTTAATGGAGACTGAAATGGAGGCTTAAGCATGAGCTTCTCCATCTTCTTAGCATAGAAAGCACCATACCACACTCGCAGCTCAGTGCCTGGTAGGACATCCTAGGAATTAAGTAAATGTGGTATATTTTTACAACAGAAAAGATCTAGATGTATAATTACTTTATGTCTAAAAAGACAGACGCCTTACCTGTGAGGTGTTAAAGTAAACATCATCGTCTTGTTGATATGCCGTCAGATTCTGGTGGCTGTGGTCTGTGGCAGGCCTGACTAGCATCATCCAGTTGCAGTCCTCCTCACTGCTGGTGTCAAAACATACCACTGCCCCATCTTTATGAAAGATCTGACCAATGAGACGGACGTGTGTTTAGATGTAAATCAAATCAAACTAGAATGATCTGTTCACTGTTGTAGACAGAGGGGAGGACCTTGAGAGGAAATTGTCCTTCAGTGTGTAATCGGGAGACCCTCTTGGCCTCAAAGGGCCCAAACCTGGTTCTCTTCACCAGCCGCCGCTGTACAAAAACTCCCTCTAAGCCCCCAGTGACCTCTCTGATCTCCAGGCTGTTGGGCAGGGAGGACCTGATTCAAAACAACATAAGTGTACGTAGTAAATAGAATATAATAAATGAAAAGGCCATTCCATTTGGGAAAGTGTGTTTTTTACAAATATGTACATTCATGTCAAGGTAATATACTGTGAATATGGTAAAAACTAGCTTGCTCTGTTGATCTGTACGGGCTATATATGTCTTTAGTCACAAGGGATGTCTGTAAGGCTTTGCTCTATCCAGAAGAATGTTTGAGATTTGTGTTGGTTACACTTGACCAGACATTAGGAATCCAGAGTATGCATTTTCTTCTAGTCCTAGTTAAATCTTTATCCAAATAAGGGCTTCTCTAAAGGTTAGATGGTTGAGAGGGAAACACTCACCTAGCTCTGCTGAGCACAAAGGAGTCCTGCACAGTCACTAGTGGCCCCAGTTCAGGACACTCCGAGTCATGGTACTGGCCGCATTCATCACACCCTGCAGTACACAGCACACCTGTTATAACCTAACATACATACAAATGATGTTACCTGAGATAATACTTACAGATCATCTCATCTGGTGTCTGCTCAGCCATGTTGCCGACCTACAATCTGAGAATATGTTTGTTAATTACGTTTGTGGCAATAAAAACTTCCGTTTGAGTTTAATGTAGTATTATAAGGTCTATAGTGTTTTATGTAAGTGATCAAGCACTGCAGGAGGTAGCCTGGTTATGCTGTATTTTGTGTAATTGTTTCAAACACTCAAGACACAGACTGCTGTGTTTTTCGTTTTAAGTTACAGACTTGTGTCATTCTTATTAACGTGGGCGGTCCAGCAAGACGATGAAATCCAGGATTTCTGCCGATCCCAAACTCTAGCCGGGTTTTAACTCCGATCTGAGCGGGTCCTCTTTGGTAAAATGTAACAAAGAACAGTCGGCATGGCGGATGGACCGGAGACGCACAACACCAAACGGGAGTCGGTGTTGTTCAACGCCACACCGCCGAGAGCAGAGGCCCGTATAGAAAACCCAAAGCTAACCGCTTGATACGGCTGCAACTTTTCTACATAGCTATGCCACCATTTGCGGGGAACGTGACGTATGTTTTTGGAAAAACAGATTACCTTTTCAGCAAAAGACCCTTCATTTATCGAATCCTGACTCCGGGTTCCAATCCAATCCACTCCAGAAACGGCGCAGGACCGGAAACAAGCCGCGCCCACGGAATTATGGGAGTTGTAGGCTCGTTAGATTCTGAATGTTTAGCCAATAAATACAAATATTTCAGTCGGAGCCATAGTTGTTTTCTGAATCAGCTTTGGTAAAACTAATATCAGATTGATACCAGCGCTAGACACCAACTATATTTATCACTTGCAACATAAGCTAGCATGCTGCAGGCAAGCACATGTGACTGCTACATGTTAAAAGTCTTACCTTTAATCTCTAATTAAATAACTAAACTGGAAATCACACACGGACAAATGAACACCAGATGTATCTATTTTATTGTTTCGTGTAAACACTCTGTTAAGATATGTTATGTGCATAGGCTTTTTGATTATTGACATACAAAGCTGATAATGCCGTGCCATTAGGCTAGTTCGGCCTTCAACGTATTATAATCATTTCGTTTTCTGTGCCTTTGAGCCACATCTGGCAGAAGTAACACTATTTGAATCTACCTCTTCACGACTATCACATGGCATTCTTTTATTTGTTTTCACCCTGCTGCTTCTATTGCAAAATGCTTTCACCTTTTTTCCACAAACAGTAGTCAACAAGCTGCTTACAAAAATTAAATACAATCATCAGCTGGATAAAAAAAAGCACCCAACATTACTGACTGCTGTTCACACCGTTTCCTATTCTGATGTTCATAGTGACAAATCAATGTTTAACTAACGCGTATAACATCTTCACTAGTGCGCACTGCAGTAAATATGGCCAAGTGTCAAAAAATTATAATTCAGTTCCCTTTGACACGTTAACATCCCTGCTGATAACAGTAGTGTACAGAAGGAATAGAAGAAGACATCAGAAATTGCATATTATTTCAAAACACCGCAAACAAAGTAACAAAATACAGGTTTGTGACAAAAAACTGTAATATTCTTTGTATTCTTAACCATCATCATTCTCCATAACAGTTGATTTATATGGACATTTTCGAGACGTGCAGCTGCTTCTCTGATTATCTGAACAGTGAACAACATATAAATAGAAATTCTCCCCAAAGTTGAAATATTATTAGTGTTGAAATAGTCATGAACTCTGACAAACATATCCCTTTCTGAATGAAGCACTGAGAATCATAGAAGAGGCTCTATTGTGAAGAGTAGCTTCTGTCATTGCACTAAAGATCAAGATACTGAAACTGTGCAAATCATACAAAACACCTCTTCCCTCTTCTTCTTTGGTTCTGGCAGTCTACTGTAAGGGAACTACAGTTCTACTGGTGAGGGCAAATGTAACTTTGCCCTCACCAGTAATGTGGTTCTGGCCCACAACAGTCTTTTTCTGTCCATAACAAGGCCACGGATAAACTCATATTTTCAAAAAGTTGCATAAGATCAAGAAAAAGAAACATGCAAAATGACATCCTCATTCATTGCCGTAAAAATAAGAGCTCTAGATTAAGGCTCTTATTAAAAGCCTATGGCAACAAAGAAAATATATTTGCCTGTGCACATTATCCTCATTCACAATGCAAAAAGCCCTGGTATGCAGAACAAGCATTAGTAGGAGCAGGTTAGCTCAAATGTGGTTCAGTTCAAGTTGCTGGAAGCTTCTGTGGAGGGATGCTTGGGTTACACATGTGGTTCACCCATGGAGGTAGAGCCATTGGCCTTGCTCTTGTGTTTACTCTTTCGGCTGAGCATGCGACTAATGGTGGCTGTCCGGCTGGCCCGCTCTACTGTAGGAGAATCCAGGTACACCAGGTCATTGTGGGACTGGCTCATGCCCGGGTCCTTCCTCTGGTGACGGCGGCGAAAGAACAATCTGGCACCCTTCTGGAGGAAGCTGCCTGAAATAAAATATAATAAAAAAAATATTTAAATACTTTGAGAAAATAATTCTGTGAAATGAGATAGAAATGCACATAGCATCTAAGAAGAAGCAGCAGGGACATACATACTGTGTTAGTTGGCAATTATAGGTGAATGATTTTATTTAAAATGGTTCAAGACAAACATTTTATAGTCCTAGATTTTAAAAAACTGTGTTTAATCACCAGCTAACACACAGTGGACTGCACCAGCTAACACACAGTGGACTGCACCAGCTAACACATGGTGGACTGCACCAGCTAACACATGGTGGACTGCACCAGTGTGAGTGCAGTGTACACAGTGTAACCTGGCTTCAACCAAGGGTTCTTTAATTTAACCTTTATTTCACCAGACAAAACATTAAGAACAAATTTGTATTTACAATAAGGGCTCCTCCCCTTAAACATCCTATACTGATATAGTTTGGCTTATTCTGTGGCTTAAATCAAGTCATTACTAGCACTCATGAAGCACAACATGCAATACTAGTTTATTAACCATATTATCGGATGCTGTGGAGATTTGGAGTATTTGTCTTCGATTTAGTTCTACAGCTCAAAATGATAGCAAGACAGTATCGTATTCTACATCTAGCAATGTCTACAGGGAGCACTAATACTACAAATACTCATGAAAAACTTACTCATCTGGACTTAATGAGTGCTTAGCACTGCTTCCCTCTAAGTTGGCAAAGAAGACAGTTTAAAAAGCAAAGATTCAAATTGTAGAAGAGAGAAAAAAGATCACAAACAGACAGCATCACTGAGAGGCAACAGATGGCTGTGAAACCGGCCAAGCACAGAGAATCTGTAAAATTATGCCTCTAACAATATGCATGACATGTTTTCCCACAACACTCCTCCTTTAAGGTTCAAACAATGTCAGGGTGTTCCGCTCAGCTCAGACTTTTAGAAAAGGTCCTCTCTCACCTCTGCTCTTTTTGCAGCTGGCCTCTGACACACACATGGACAGTGAGGTATGGTCTAGTTCTTCCCCAGTAGTGCTCTCCCAGTCTTCTGGAGGCCGCCCCATCCCACTGGGGCCTTCCTGGGCTTCAGACTCCTCTGGGGGACTGATGGACCCTGATGCCACTGCTGTCGTCACATCCTGACTGGAGCTGCCTTCTGACATGGAAGCATCCATGGCAGCAGCATAGCCTGCCATCAGAGCGAGCTCATCATCCTGAGACAAGGGAGTCTGGAAATGAAACAGTTATTTCTATAAGTAGATTGTCAACACAACAATAGCTCATCAATAGACACTAGCCCTTTCTATATAGAGCTTACTTTAGCGATGCCAGAGATGATGATGGTGCTCTTCTTCACTGGTGACTTAAGTTTCTGTTTGGCAGACTGGTGGAGCTGTCGTATGGCAGCCTCAGCCACTGGGTCTGTGCCGTTCAGCATCAGAAGCTCAGTGTCTGAAGAGGACAAGGCTTTGCTCACTGTGTTTCCCAACATGGATGGCTGCTCTGAAACACGCCGCTCAGACAACTTGGGTTTGCTGGTTATGGCAGTATCTGTGGGATAAATAAAATTTTTTGTATTATTTTAATATTGGCTAAATAGCATGATTTGAATCTGTAACCATTTGCAAATGTATAGAACATTACCTATACTCAGCCCCACAGGCAGCGGTCGCCCCGGCTTGCTTTTGACTGCAGTAATGGTGGTGACCACTGTGCCACAGGGCATAACTGTACGGTCCATTTCTACCCTCTTATTGGAAGCAGGGGTGGGGGGCTGCCAGGATCTCAACTCACTGGGCTCCAGGTAGGTAAACTGACAAAGAAAGGTTTATTATTAAAAACTGAACTACCTACAGGGTTCCATCAGTAAAACAAAGGGACATTCTTACATCAGTAGTTAGTGATCCAGTCACTACATCTTTGGTCTTGATTGCAAATGTTTGCTGTCCTCTGGGCTGCTTCTTCACAAGATCAAAAGGCACGGAAACATGACCCAGTAATGATTCTAAAATAGAAAGAAGCAAAAACAAACAAAAAAGAAAAACCTAAGTCAAAAACATCAATACAAACCTAAGTCAAAAACATCAATACTGAGTATCATACAAGTGGTTCACATGGATTGTACCCAATCCATTCATAATACAAAAGTGAGTCTTACTCTCTTGAGGTTGCCCATCATTCATCAACTGAATTTTGAGCTCCTTTGACCGTCCATTTAGTTCACTGGAATACAAAGAGTATGAGTTTAGAAAACAGAGAACATAAGGGGAGTGATATTTTAGTAGATCCAAAAAGACTTACAAAATGAATGGCTGGTCCCAGGTGGGATTAGTTGTGTTCTTTAAGACAGAGGTGCTGAACTTCTGTGGAGGTTCATCTAACTGTAGCACACACAGAAGGTTTATGCTGCCTATGGGAAGAGAAGACAGTGTCCCAGTATGCCATTTAAAAATAATTACTCCCAAGTTCTTATCAAAACTCAAACAATAAAATAATCCTTTATCTACCGGAGGATGAATACATTCCTCAGTAACTCTATTTGTTATTACTTTAGTGAGACATTAATATATTGTTGGTTAGAAAAGTAAATATCCAACCTGCAGCATTATCATCTACATTATAAGTTGCTCGGATGTTTTTCACCAGCAGCTTCCAGTCATGGGCACGGGGAGGTTTTGGCGGTGATACTATTTTGTTATGAAGATCCTGAAAAAAGACAGACACAATTATATAACTAGGCCTGTGCAAGGTGTATATTGGCGGAAGGGCCCCATACGTCTGCTACAACGATCACCAACTTGCACCTTAATCAGATATTGTGTGTTTTCTAAGGGTTTTTATCTTGTTAACGAGCAATTAAGAGGCCCCGCCCCCAAACTATGACAAACATGGGATGGTCTATTTGACTTTTTTGATTTGTCTGGATGTTTGTGAAGAATATTTTTGCCAAATTTGAAAAATTCTCTAAAACTACATTCTTCCTTCAGTCTATAGGGGGCGCTATAGAGGTAACTGCCATCATATTGGTCAGATGTGTTCAGGGCCGGGGGGTAATTAGGTATTTCAGATTTGAGCCTAATCGGGCAAAGTATGTGCAAGTTAGAGGCTGGAATAAACTTCCAGCA
>JAVQKC010016758.1:0-13240 GCA_036025475.1 Philypnodon macrostomus
AGTAGCTTACCACCACCGGGTGTGACTGTGGAGTGAATGAATAATGTAATGTAAAGCGTCTTTGAGTCTTGAGAAAAGTGCTGTATAAAACTAATGCATTATTATTATTATTATTATTATCTTTTACTACATCCATTAAGCTTATGTTAGGTCTTCCTCTATGCCTTTGAACATGCCCAAATCATCTCACTCTGACCTGAATCTCCAAAATATTGAGCTGTCATTTCTCATCTTATCCAAAAGAACCTTTACATTAAATATTTTAAAGGCCATATAAATAAAAACATTAACATTTCATATATTCCCATTATCTTGTATTTGTGCTCAAATTAAAGATGATTTTCCTTCACAAGAAAAAAGAAGCAATTACTTAGTAAACTAGGACTTTGATATATATCTCTTGTACATATCTATAAAAAATAAAAAAAGCTCTCCTGTGCGATCAAACACTACAAATCAAACATGCTGAGTCAAACATAATTCCTCATAGATTTGAAAAAAAAAAAAATTCTCTCTAGTTTGTTGCTTTAGAAGTGAAAGACCAGTTATTTTGACAGAAATAATACGTGTTACAGTTCAGTGTTTTATTCTGGGGTTTAAATATACCACCACCCTTATTCCCAAATCATCACAACCTCCACTTTTCATTAGTCTAGATTAAATAGCTCTGAATGCCATATATGCTGTACAGGCTTTACAACTTTACAATGTACAACTTTCTTTGCTCAAAATTGTCTTCAAAACAGTGGCACTATTGTTATTCCCATTGTACGTTGCAAGATTCTAAATTGACAAAGATGGCCGGAGGAAAAACGGGACACGAGGGGGAGATTTGTCGAGCATAAAACCAAATTGAAAGTTGTGATAGCTTCTAAAATGTCAGTGCAGAGTCCTCGCACAGCCTTCACGCTTCACTGAGTCCTAAAAGGTGCAGAAAAGTGAGTGTTTACCGTGTGTACAGATGACCTACTTGAGCTGACGTGGAGGGCTTTATAGTGTTAGAGGCAGCTCATATGCTTCCTGTCCCAGAACTGTCCCAATGTAAGCTTTATGGACCTCTGTGAACATATCGCTCTTCCTCTCAGGGACTCTGAACGCCTTCCTGAAGCAGAAGGGCCAGACCACCTCAGAGGGTCCCGTGTGGTCGCTGAGCGGAAACCAAGGGGACCGCTGGAAGCAAGCCAAAGTCAGCATCCATCCTACATCATCCTTCCAGGTCAGTCCAAAAACAGCATTAGTGCACTCTCTTATTTTATTATTTGGATAGTATGTTCGCCCTCGCCTGATGTAGTATATCACAGTCTCTCTGGGGGGGAGTGTGATAGTCCTTTTTGTGTTCTAGTGGTTTCTCTCCAGCTTGCCCAAAGACGTGCATGAGAGATGGTGACTCCAAATTGCCACTAGTAAATAAATAAAAGTGGATAGTTGTCTGTCTGTAAGCTTTGCTAACTTGCTTCTGTCTAGAATCTTCCCCCGCCTAAGGCCCATAGCAGCTGGGAAAAGCTCCTGTCACCATACCGTAAATAGGAGGGGGAAAAAAGAAGAAAATTAATGCTTTCATTGTGTGAAAAATGGCCCTTATAATAGTAACATACATACGTACCTTGCTACAACATAACCTCCTTGGCAAACGTAATTAAAGACAGCTATACTGATGTGTGTGGTTTAGACCAGGACAAAAAAGGAAAGTCTAGTAATTCCCCTTTAATGGTTGCTGGGTGACATATGCATCGATGCTGTGGCCGGGATCCATTGTTCACCATTAAGAAAGCCAACAGGAAGCTAATAGCAAATATGGCACTGCAACATCCTTCATCATTTTTACTGCCTCACTCTTTGCAAAGTAATTAGACTTTCTTGTGCTTGTCTTGCTCCGGCTCTATAGGCAGCGCTCGTCTTAAATTCTGTGACATTAAAAGCGAAATAAACCCATGCCACCTGCTGATTTTATAAGAACCAATTACGCTAAATGGCCGTGTATTTACTTTTATTTTTCTGGGAGCGGTGCTGTGAATAGTATTGTGAATAGATAATGAGACAAGCCTTTTTGCACTGTGTTTTTAGGTCGTTTTGGAAGGCGTCAGGGGGCCGGGAATCGAGGGGGACATTGCTCTTGACGATGTGACATTGGAGGAAGGGGAGTGTCGAGATCCACCGCCCAGTAAGTATAGCACTAAAACTTTCATGTCTGTCTAGTGTCTGCCTAAACCACTGGATAACGCTGGGATCAAAAACAGGGACAGTAATCTTAGACAGCCACAAGTAAATACTATCTGCCATGAGGAGAGGAGATGTCGCCATAGCAACAGTGTTGTAATCACATGAATGAGGCTCAGAGCAGGGCTGTAATTGCGCTGGAGGAACTAGCACAAGGTAAAACAGGACAGAGAAAATGGCCATAGAAATACTGGTCCTACTGGTCCTACTGGTCCTACTGGAGTGTGCTATTTTATGTTTGAAGGCAGGGGCAATTGTGCAAATGAAAAGTTCTCCTGAATCCCAACAATGAATTCTAAAATCAAACTCTCTCTATTCTGTAAGTCCTCCCTGTGTTATCTGAGGTTCTTTTTCCTCAACGTCATCAGGATGGGCGATATGTTCAAAATAAAAGATCACAATTGTATTCAGCCAAGATCATAATTTAGATTTTATCGCATGTTTAGTTGACTTTTTGTCTTAGACACACAACAATGGACAATGGAAAATGTTAATGCCACATTGTATTACAGCATTTCATGAAAGTAGGGTATTTAATAGAACCAGATAATAATCATGTATAGGTTGTATTGCATTTTAGGAGTATTTTGTAATTCAAATATTCAATATATCATAACATTTTATAACAAGTCACACATTTACTATTTTCTCTGGGATCATTATATAAGTTATTTATATGCTCTAATTATAATTCAAAGCAACAACATTAATCCATCTGGACTTATAGAGGTGGTCTTCAGGCCGAGGACAGAGCAGCGTCATGAATTATGCAGTTCAATCTCACATGATGAATCTTCCATGACTTTATGTGATGTAAGGGAGAAAATGAGAAATGTCTCAGGAGGGTCTAATCTGGGGTGACTCCTGACTCCAGTTCAGTGGAGATGCTGATAGTGTTGGTCACCTAGACTTTGAGGTGACTTTGTGGCCCATATAGATAAAGCACTAGTAGATTTTAGAAGTAGCCTTGACAGTTTCAAGGACTTTATTAAAGGTGCTTCCACTGTCACCAACATGCAGTAACGACACATAAAAGCAGTCTGACATTACTGGCTCACTGGTACACAGAGTCTTCACTGTGTTCCCCGTCAAGTGCTGTCAAGAAAAAGGCTTCTTGACTTTGGTCTGAGAAATAGTACAATAGGAAATAAGAGTCAGAAAGTCATGGATTTCTTTCATGGCCTACTGTATGTTAGTTTACACTCTATAGTATTATAAAAAACGATATAACTATAGATATATTGCCCGACAGAGTATGACATATTAGTCAGGCCTTCTCCAGCGGTGTAGCTCTCTCTCCTCACCACAAGGAGAGTTTCATTCTCAGGCCAGTTGCCTACAATCTGCATGTCTGCCCCAAAGCTTATTGGCAAGTTCTTGGGCTTTTTTCCACTGCCTTGACTTGTATGTTCAGGTGAAGTGGTGAAATGGATTAGTTTAAGTGGTGCAGTCACCAGTTACATTTGGATGGATTCTTTTGCACAGTTTCACAAAATCAGGGAGTGCAGCTTTAAGTTAGTTTGGAATATCCATCTGTCTTTTTGCTTAAAGAGCAAAAAACTACCAACATGTGTTTTTATGTGTCTTGCTTTCCCTCTGCAGATCTACATATTAACGCGTCCTCACTCCAGCCGTCCCATATATGGCTGCTAAGCATCACCTTGGTGATGGCTCTCCTGGAAGGTCAAAGGTGACCCCTCTCTCTGTAGACTCAGAGGCAAACATTCAGACCCACCGTCTGTGAGCTCGGCATCCAATCACCAAAGATTCATGCATCCTGAACGCAACACTGGTCCCCAACGGGCCACGCTAGGACAAAGAATAACAAGATGACCGGATAAATTGACTAAAGGGACAGAAAAAGTCATAAAAAGATGCGCTGATTTTTATATAAGAACTCTTTTACAGAAAAACACTTGGCGCAAGGACTCGGACGTGATTACGAGCACAAAGATGGTGGGCGAGCGTTAAGGGAGGAACTGTTTGTAAAGCACAACAACTATTTTATGAAGCTATGAAAACACGTTAGACACAGCAAAGGCTTCACAACACTACTGCTGCTGCCTTTTGAGGAGCGACGTAACATTTTCCCTGCTTTCAAATACACAGAACCAGACCTTTTCTCTGTGCATCTTTATCTTCAGTTTGTCATGCCAGACGCCAATCACCACTCTGTTTTTTACACTACTTGGCATTTCTTTATCTGTTGGTGCTGTACTGTAGACAGAAGGCGGATTGTGGCTTACTCCCCCTGTAGCTGCCTCTGTATCCTCTAACACTGTGCTCGCGAATTGCCACCGGACGTCCCATTTGCAGAGGCGGCTGGGGTAAGTAGTAAGGAACATGCGTACAAAGGTTGCCTGGACGAGGCCTGGATGGAGTTTTTCAGTCGCGGGAAGAGAAGCCACTTTACTTTCTGCCATGAAACAAAAGTGCCTTCAGATTACATCAGAAATCGTGAGCCTGGCTGTTGTTTACCATCACTATAGCGACGCATCTCTCTACATGTTTTTTTCCTCTGATGGGCTACTTTTCTATATTTTGCCCCACAAGTGCTGAGGAAAAGCAGAAGTTCTTAGAAGGTGCTTCTATCTCAGACGGGACACTTGCCTCCTTTCTTGTGTGTGGGTGTGTGTTTGCAGTTGAGTCGAAGGGCAGCGGGGCGGGCAGACCCAAGCACACGCTGGCAAACAAAAGAGGATAAAAGAAAGCGGCGAAAAGGAAGGTTTTGGATATATATATTTTCCTTTTTTTGCAGAAAGACGGTTTAAGATGATACAGAGGATAAAAACACTCGGCCGAATGAATACCCTACTCTTCCCTGTGGGCAAGCATTTTTTTAACAAAAAGAAGAGCAAACCACTGAATAAAACATTGTACAGGGAGGAGAGCTGAACTTAGGGACAGCGAAATGTCTCCCTTCCTTTACGCTCCACCGTTTCTATGGGACAAATACAAGAATAAAAAATAATAATGATAATAATAGTCCTGATATTTTATTACTCTAGCGAGAATGTTTCTCTGCTTTATACAAACTGTGAAGACTGCGGACGATCTACCTGAGACCATAACCTTAACCAGCGCGGGGTTTTTAAAAAATATGTATCGCAGAAAAAGAGAAAATGCGTTTTCTTGTCGGTTATGACGACGTTTCTGGACTTGTGTCTTGTTTGTTATCTTTTTGCGTTGAAGATTAATGACTTTAAACTTGCTTTTTCTCTTCTTGTTGTCTCCCTTTGCATTGCAAGTACCGACGCTGAAGGAAACATAAGAAACCAATTTGGTAATAACTGTATAACTTGTAAATGTTAAAGAAGCTCTATTCAAAGGTTTATGATAAATGTTTTATGTTGGAAATACAGGAAGCACAACATACAGTTTTAAGGTCTCAACATTTAAGTCCATTTTATATTTCTCTCAATATACGCCGGATGCACTTAACTTGACCCACTTTGACCCATTCAAGCAAAATCTGTTTTCTACATATTTATAAGAGAAATTCCCATCCAAGTAACCAACAATAGTAAAAAGTGCTTGTTCCGAGTGGGTCAAGCTAGTGTGTGTGCAAAGCTGTGTACAATAGGTGTGATAAGAATCTGTAAAGAAGATGAATTCGCAAAACAGAGCAGACTGGTGAGCATTTCAGGGCATCCAACTGCATCATTGGTCTGTATTTGAATACCCCCACCCCCTTATATTACATCCATGAAGCTCAGATCACAATGAATGTAAACGTGAGCATGGGAAAAGTTCTTTTTTTTCTTACAGGATGATAACTATGACCATCTTTCATACTTTCTTGGACACATCATATGAATTTGACTTTGACATCATTTTCGAAAAGTTCAGAAATCCCCTCGTGGCTATATCCTCGGTAATGAAAAGTGCCAAAGTGCCCCTGTGTAGCCGCCTATTTCTTTCACAATGACCCCACGTATTTTATTTTCACGACCACATTCTATTCTCCAGTTTAAAAAATGACATTTCCTGTCTGCTGTGAGATGTCTTCTGGGTACATTCATGCATAGTAGCTGGACAGTTTCTGCAAGATTCAAGCTTAAAATGCACTGCTTTTCTATAGCACTCCTGCGCTCGTCATATCTTTTAGTTTATTTTTTGGTACATTTTTCAAAAGTCCTGCATAGACATTTCTGTGCATGCTGAGTGGCTTACATCCCCGCCTCATTACTGATAGAAGTGCTCTAAGCCACTTCAAAGTACAGTTCAGGGGGATTAACACTTTGTGAATATGTAAACAGTGTTTCTGTGAGGGACTTTATTTGGGTGATTTGGAGAGCCTCCTGTAGTGGCAGATTTGAACATAAACTGGTGCTTTTGCATAAGCCTAAACACAGCAGGTTGTTTATTTTAATGACAGTGGTTTAAAGTTAGTAGTGCTGAAGTGGTTTTTCAAAAACACTGAAACTGAAATTGGGGCCATGGTCCTTTACTCTGTATCCTATTGGATCCGTTTGTGTTGTTTCCTTTTTGACACACTAATGGTCTGACGGTAAATATATTTTGGAGTACAGATTCTGAAATACAAGAACAGATAAACCACCAGGCTGTAAACAATACTGGGTTTGAGATTTAAAACTTTAGACATCAGAATGTACAACAACATAAATTCATTAGTGATCGATATAGAGGCTGTTTTGGTTTTAAAGCAGGCATTCTCACACAACAAAGACTTTTCAGACCGACTAAGGAGACAGTTTGTTCTTTTTACTCAAACTAGTAAAAACAAAATGAGTAACATTAAGATTTGTTGGCCAATTGTTATGCATAAATACTTGCCGAGGCCTAGACTTGCTCAACAAACTGATTATAAAAAGCTGTTGAAATGTTCCAATGTTTCCACTATGACGTTATTCCTTTTTCAACAGCCCCCTTATTGTACAGGTTTCTCAGCATGTGTGTTCTACTGGTCACTATGTTTTTGAGATGATAATTACCTTCTGTATTACTTGTGTTGATTCCAATGTTCTTTGTTATTAATATTACACTTCAGCGCTCCCATAGCTTTCCATTTATTTCTCCAACTTTTGTGCCTCTTTGTATTTTCACACAGTTTCATAATTTAATCAGCTTGTATAAAAACATTTGAAATAGTGCAGAGCAAATACTCAGTGAAGAGCAGCAGTTCCATTTGCGGCTGGATCCTGTCTGTATAAGCAAACGTAGCCATCTGTGCATGAATGTACCCAGTGTCTCCATGAATCTCATTCAAATGGAGCAAGTGTAGCATTAAAACATGTGGCTGTCACAGTTTGTACGCGTCGCTCTCGACTCCACATAATTGCTGTAACATGCACAGCGTTGAAACACTTTCCCAGGTTCTTCTGCAAATTTGATTAGACGTATTCATGTGAGAAGAAGCATGTCCGGGTGCTCTCTATGAAAATGAATTAAAAAAGTATTGCCTTAATTCCTGAAAGTGCATACCTTGTAATAATACGAAGTTCTCTGAAGTTTGCCAAACAGAAGGAACCCAGAGTAACGGTAGATTTTCTTCACAATGTAATGTCTGATGCTACACTGGATTAGCTGGAGGGAATGAAATGTTGTGATTGTTTGTTTAACTGTTCCTATCTTTTAAATTTCTTCCTCAGTAAAATATAGGTTTCAGGAGTCAAACTTTCAGAATATTTATATGTAATAAAAAAAATCTAAATGAGAGTCATATCTGAGACACTTGCCTTGAACAGCCAATGTATCCTTTATTTTCCTACTTTTACTGACAGGAAATCAGGGAGAAGAGTGGGGAGTGACATTCAGCAAACGGTTGTGAGCTGGAATCGAACTCACTGACAATGCTTTAAGTTGACAACCTCTGGGAAGTCTGTCTTACCTAAAACTGGTCCTGACCAATGGTGTGGCAGTACTGATAAATGGGTGTGTCTTGGTTTAATGAAAAACAACATGGCTTTGCATTGATTGGATAACTACTACTGTAACTGACATTTAATGGGAGATGGTTCCCCCAGTCACTAACTTTAGTTTTCATCTGAACTACCACTTTACTTTTATCAAAGACTTTCTCTCACAGTTTTTGTCTAACATGCCATCTGGTATGTCAGGTTAAAATACATTTCTTCTATTTGTGATGTGAACATTAGTCATTCAATATTACCAGTAATCCTGCAAATGGTAAATGGTTTAGGTGCAAGGCTGAATTCAGAATCTGCAAAAAATACTGCTAGCATTTTCAAGGTCCCTCCAGCTTATCCACTAGCATTAGCCATTTCTCAGTAGTATGTTATAAGGTCCCTTATTAAAAAACAGTCTTTGTATTATTTTCCCTCCAAACAGAAGTGTTCTCATTTTCAACCTACGAAGGGCTTTGTCACATCGTGCCATTCATTGTGCTATACTATAATCTCCCCCAGAATACACCATTTAGTTCCACTAGTACAACTCCAGCCCCTCACTCTAATTATTGCTGCACACACCACCACCAATCTCTTTATGATATTGATTCAGCAAAGATGGTTCCAGAAAAAGAGGGGAAAGTCATTGTAGTGATGGAATGAGAAAGATTGAGCCCGTTTGGTGAACAAAATGGCTGTCATATTAAAAAGCCTAGACATTGCAGCTTGAAGTTTAAAATTACATTCTTAATGCTGCAAGTTTCTTTCCCAGCCCAAACTGTGAGTGACTTTTCTACAAGGGGCTGACTGCAGTCTCACATAATAACAGGCGAAAAAGGTAGACACATTTCCAAACTTATTTCACTCTGTCAGTGCGGAGTTGTGCGTGTGTGTGTTGCCGTTTGATGGCGGGCTGCATCAGTGTGACAACTCCACTACTGGGGGGAAAAAACTGCCTCCAAACCCTCTCCGTACCACCTCCCTCTCACCCCCTCTATAATGGCAGGAACAACATGTCTGCTATTTCCAATGTGCTGTACTGCAAGCTCCGACTCTTATATGATTTGATTTTAAAACCTAATACCAGGTTGTGTTAATCTTGTCCTGTAATGATGAACTGTCACTCTTCTCTGTTTTGTGCGCTATATATTTATAAATTATCAGGCTTCTTTTTCACTGTTATTTCTTTCTGGAATTTACCACCCATTTTTGTGCCATACCTGCAACTAATGAAAAAATAAAGAAATTGAATATTTTATTTCATGTGTTTTCAGATGTGTTGTTGTATAGGGCTGAACACTCGCCTGGGCATTCCAGATCGATACAGTGCAAAGTACAGGGCTTGAGCAGATTGGGACTTGGGAAGGTTGAGCATAGTTTCAATTTGGATGTCAGCGAATTTGTTTAAAATTGCAAAACTAAAAACTCAATATTGAGGTAAAGAAGAAATAATTAGCTTTTCATGTACAAGATAAACAAAGGTTACTCCAGCAACTGGGGTCAGTATAATTGATTGATTAGTGTCTATACCATGTCTGTATTCTGCCTATGCTGGTAGTTACCCTGGTTTTCTCAGTGGACAAATGCTATTTGTAATTTAATCTCTATTTGTTCGTTTCACAACCTTACAATCTAACTTTAGTCAACAGGAACCAAGGAAGGAAAGAGGAAGTATCAAGTGTCCAGGCGTGAACACCACAGCCTCTATAATATTTCTACATCCAATCCTCTTGTTTCTGCCCATCGCCTGCTTTTGACACCTGCGTCCCCGAAGGTTTTTCAAAAGCAAAAGGCGACTTATTCCGCCGCGGCCACCTGCCTTCTACTTAAAGTGCCAGAAACAAAAGCTCTGTGTTGTGCAAATTGCTGCTCTCACAGTAGTCCCTGGTTTGTGGTCGATGCCTGTCTTTGCTGAAGAGTGGAGAGAGAAATGTGTGATGGAGGTGGAGGGAAAAAAGACGAAAGAAGAGATGTGAGGGACTTGAATAACAAGGGCGCGAAGGGACTTGAAAGTCATCCAAAGGTTAGCCAGCAGGGGTCTTTTACCTCCCCGCCAGTCCACATGCACAATACAAAACGAGGCATCTTTCAAAGGCAGATGATGGCCAAGCTGCATTTCTATACATTCCCATATTTCTGGCATTGTTGTGTGCAAGAAAGGAGAAGTGAAACTCAATTCAACCTAGAACAAGGCTGTTGCTTTAGTAAAACACCATTTTACTGGTATCCATCCTAAAGACTGTCTGTCCTCGTCAAGGTTAAAGAATACTGCATTCATTACTGCCATGTTGTATCCCACATGTTTAATTCACACTCTTTACTGAGATTTACTGCGGAACAGCCATTCAGAGTAAAAGCTTCACTTAACCTTCACTCACAGCAAGTCTTCCATCGAATTTGTCTTTTTAAATTCAGAAGAAAGGTGTTGTAGTCAGAAGTCTGTACAGGCCAAGGGAGGGACTAAAGTCAAATGATAATTATGACTATTATGATTACTTTACATCATAGAACAGGACTGTACTGAGTATATTCAGGTCAGTGAAGAGCTTCTACCTCAAGAGCCTTGAATAAGGAAAGAAAGATGTTAGTCTCTATTCTCATTGATGAAAATTCATGAGTTGTTGGCCATGACCAATATGACACGTTATGGATACATGTAGCTCAAATGAGGTATGTCTCTCGGCTGGCTTGGGAACAACTTTGGTTTTCCTCTTAGAGAAACTTAAAGAAGTGTCTGGGAAGCAGGCGTCTCACACAGATGGTGGATCCTTTTTTAAACGACTGGCTGGCGCTACAGTTACTGCTAATACTATGTATGTGTTTACATGTTTCTTTCATGAACGGTATATTCTAGTATCTTCTTCCATCTCTCGTCCTATTGCATTAACATTATTGTGCCAATTTCATACTGTGGCAATGGTCTGGTCAGTGTTAATAATGTGTATGATAAGTGACAGATCTCTGCGATGATGTGTTTTTACAGTTGTGTGTCTGTAGCTGGAGCGGTCCCTGAGGCCGAGACATGGTTGCACTCCTCAAAGGCAGTGCTGCAGCAATATTGTGTTGTTTCCTAGTTTTGTGCCCAGAGGAAAAAAAACACTGTTTTTATTGTTTCATGAGATGCAGATTTTGTCATCAGTCTGGCTTTGCCCCCGGGCTCTCCCAGGGAGGATGCACACTAGTGTATAGAAGTATGTTAAGCGTGGGAGGTTTGGCCATGCATATGTGAACACTCTCTGTAATATTATAACATCAATGACCAGAGCTCATTCAGCTACAGTACAGTACATAATATTGTAATTTGCAGATTTTACTGCCTGATGTTCTTTTTATATTATACATATATTGAACCAGCAGAAAGAGTTCAGGGGCTCGTGGCTTTTTTTTTATTACTGCCACTACTACACAATCTACTCTGGTTGTGGAGCTGGCCATCAAACCACTTTGCCACTGAGGTAAAAAATAAAACAGCATTATTTAGAATATAAAACATGTATATTTTATCACTAAAGATGTGTTAAGTATGTATTTTTTCATCTCAATTGTAAATTACTTGAGTGCCCTCTTTTTACACATCTCTGGTTGACAGATGCTTCTGTAGTGTGATCTTCTGATGACTTTAAAAGCTCAACACAAGTATCACATTATATATTTGTTTCACAGACAATTACAGCTCAAAGGAAACGGCTCACGGTAAGTGGAGCACATTTTAGTGTTGCTCGAGCTAAACGTCGCTACCACAAACAAGCCGCTCAAAGTCATCTTTCACTTCACTAAAAAGCACTTAAAAGTTTGGCTATGGCCTTTATGATCTTGTTTTATCCAGCGTGCCCTCTGCGAAGCGTGACAAACCTCCTTTTTGTCCGGGATAATAAGTCACTCCCATAAAAAATCCACATTGTTTCTGCTTGCTGATAACCTCAGCTAGCGTTTGGCCTTTAAAATCCCAGGCACTTTCAATTACGGCGGGGCTCGTCCCATTCGTCCAGTGGCTTATCGGAGTCCGGCCGGAAATCGCATTAGCATTCACACCTGGTACCTCTGCTGCTAAACAATGCCATATTACATTACTCTCTATTCCCTTTTCTCCTTGCTATGCGTCCCAACAACATTCTGTTTACAGGGCCTCCACTGGCTGCCTGACGGATGAGAAAATGTCAGTGCATGCTAATGGTTTGCTAATGCTCCTTTGACGGGGCCTGCGTGTCACTCAAAGAATATCTATTCAGTTCCGCCAGCTTTGTCAAAGTCACTCAGTCGCACACGACGATGACACGCGTGTGCCGATCAATAAAACACTTTCAAATTCAGGCCGTGAGTGCTGTACTTAGGCTAATGATGTTAGGCACACATGATTGAGGTGATGAAGAAAACACATGATTTTTTAATGAATGACACACTGCTGGGATTACATTGTATTTATCATGTGCACAGCTTTATAAACTGTGTGGAGATTAAAACATAACAAAGATGAATCTGGTTTTGTTTCAAATGTGAACATGGATCATAACTGTGTGCTATTAATTTTTGTATTTGGTGCAGTGCTGGAGTTAAGTACACGAATTACAATTAGAAAAGGCTAAAGCTAGCATCAGCTCTGAAATGTGATCTCCGGATACTCAGACAGTTTGTAATCTTGTAGCAGACGTGACAAAGGTCATATTCTGGTGAGTGGCGACGATAGCTGGTTTCGAGTGCTTCAGACTGGGCATCAGATTTAATGTGGCCAGCCTTACTGTAAGACATGAACACATGCAATGCTCAATTCATCCTGAGAAAATGGATCAGAGGATTGGGTTTTGGAGAGAATGTGAGTTGCCAATAGCTGGATGCATTTTATCCACAGTATGTAGTCTCCTACTTTAACCCTGCTTTGAGACATGCTCACACACACGTATGATCATTGGTGATGTTTAAAACCATCTGAGGCTGGCTTTGCATCTCAGGTAGTAAAATTAGCTTGGCACATTTACTCAGTCACATTTACTCAGTCACATTTACTCAGCTACATTTACTCAGCTACATTTACTCAGTCACATTTACTCAGTTACATTTACTCAGTCACATTTACTCAGTCACATTTACTCAGTTACATTTACTCAGTCACATTTACTCAGTCACATTTACTCAGTTACATTTACTCAGTCACATTT
>JAVQKC010016781.1:0-10170 GCA_036025475.1 Philypnodon macrostomus
TATTTTTTTATTTTTATATTTGGGCATTTTTTCGGGTATTTCTTTTTGTGATTATGTGGGCGTGGGTGGTTTGGGGTGTTCTCTTGTTCCTTTTTTGTTTGTTATTGGTACACAGTCGAATGTATATTTGTGTATTTTTCTCATACTTTGTACCTAAAAGAAAACTCATAAATAAAGTAAAAAAAAAAAAAAAAAAGAGGTCAGTTACACTACACCCACTTATCAAAAACTTTCCTTTCTCCTTTTCTATCCTTCTCTGGAGTTTGTGTCAAAATAATTTCCCATGCTCTATCAACTAAGCAGCCAAAAGTCTGGTTTTGTCTTTTATCTGCCATTTTACACATTGTAAACTTACTACAAAAATTTGATTATCAGGACATATATTGCAAAACACACAGATCTTTCAGTATGTGACTGCCGGTCACGGCGGGGTCGCTACACTCACCACAGCCAACCTAGCCGAAGGGGCGCTCCCCATATATTCTGTCCCTAGACAGGTTTTCTCTTTTCTATAGGAGGCTTATATCTCTTAACCTTAGCGACTAGGTCTCAGTAGCGGTCACTTACTGCGTCCACTACAGCAACCAGCAGTGACTTATTCGGCAACTTTTATTCTCTGTGTGCTATTTTCAACATTATTTTTACATGACACTGCCTCTCATCAAGTCATTTGGACTAGTGTCTCTCTACAATGTCCCCTTTATGTGTTAGTATGTGCTTGAACTTTACGTGTATAATTAAATTTAGTCCCCCTAATGTCAGGAGGACAACATTTACACATTAGCAAAATCTTCTAATAGCAGATTAGAAAGGGCTCTGCCTTACCTTGTTCTATGGCGCCAGTAATTGTCAAAAGATTCTGCCAGACACTTGTTCTCCTCCACGTCCGTGGGCTGGGATCAGTCATCAGCCGTCCCGGACGAGCCCCCAAATTGTAAGAGTTGTAAGATTCTGCTCTGCCGTCTCTGAGACGTAACTCTTACTTGCCCAAGTTCAGATGGTGAAGACCGAATGGTAAAAAACTACCAGGATTCGTCCAGTTCACGTCAAAGAGGATCTATTACAGGTTCACAGATAGATTACACACGTAAAGTTTATCATGATCATGGAGGTCACTCTCAGAACGGTGTTTGACTGGGCTGAGAGTCTTCACCATCTGAACTTGGGCAAGTAAGAGTTACATCTCAGAGACGGCAGAGCAGAATCTTACAACTCTTACAATACCTGACCTCCCAATTGATTCCATAATATCGTTGTTTCGCTGATATAATTACAGAGATCAAATAAAGAATGCCTATATAGTGCCCCCAAGTTTATGACCCCTATGGGACTCTGGACACACTTACTTTGGCAGAGAGCAATGAAACTTCGTACAGTGATTCTCCACAGTGTACCCAACATAAAATATTATTATGACCCCACCCTACAACAAATTGGAAGTCGAACATTTTGGATTGAAATTGGGAGGTCAGGTATATTTGACAGCCTCTAACTTGCACATACTTTGCCCGATTAGGCTCAAACCTGAAATACCTAATAACCCCCTGGGCCCTGAACACATCTGACCAATATGATGGCAGTTTCCTCTATAGCACCCCTTATAGACTGAAAAAGAATGTCGTTTTAGGGAAATTTAATACATTTCTCAAAAATCATCCTTCACAAACATCAAAAAAGACAAATAGATCCTTCCTATGTTTGTCACGGTTTGGGGGCGGGGCCTCTGTGATCTCAACTGTGAACGTAATAACTCAAAAAGTCTTTGCTGGATCTTTTTTAACTTTTCTGGACAGTTAGATATCATGAAGACACAGAACTGGATTGAGGATGGTACTTCTATGATTAATGACAATAAATTTATTAACTAACTAATTAATGCCCTGAAGCACAGTAATTGAGCCTTTATTCCTGCTGAACATAAATTAAATCTCATGAATTTTGGCACAGTGATCTGGGCTAGTGTATACAATGTACATGGTCACATCTTTATACAACCACATTGGAATTTCCTGTTTGGTCCTCCAAAGGTTATAGATCAATGTGACAAGAAGTTCTCCATGGTTACTTAAAAACAGGTATCCTGCTTAGTCCGTTGAGGTCAAGAGGTCAGTTACACTACATTGCGTTTACAGTTTTGGCCGGTAATTAATTAATTACTTAATTAATATTAATCGTAGAAATACCCAAATCAATACAGTTTGGCGTTTTTATGGTATGTACCTGTGTGCCAATGTTAAAACTGATCTGGCAATTCATTTTTGAGTTATTGCGTTCACAGCTAGGATCTGCGGATGTGGACGCGGACCGGCGTGATTCCATAATATCGTTGTTTCGCCAGTATAATTATGTTCAAATAGTTACGTAAATACTGCATAAGGGCCAAAAGCAATACATTTTATTTTTGAAGCTCAGGGTCAAATAAAATTTTGCCATGTCTGTCACCTGGGCCGCACTTTGGAGGTCTGGTCTGAAGTAACCCTCACCATATAGTAAGGCAGTGGTTCTCAAACTTTTTTCAATGAAGTTCCCCCTGAATTATTTTTTTTGTCTAGTACCCCCAACCTGTGTTTATCATTTTTGGTAGGAAAAAAACAAAGATCAGAAACACAACGCCCACCCACCACAAAAGATTATTGCCCTCTCTCGTTCTCCAGTGGTAATGTGACCTTTGCTGTTTAGTGTCTCTTGAGCAAGAGTGATTCTGTCTCAATGACTGACAGGCAGCCGGGGGACAAGTTTCCCCCAGGTGTGGAACTCAGCATATAAGCTTCTTTGTACCGCAGTGAGCGAGAGAAGTGTCTTTTACCAAACATGTTTTAATCACTATATTTATTAAGGCAGGAGGGTATTGTGATGGTGCAGAGATTCAGCTCATCTGTGCTCATAGTCCAGATCTGTCCAGAGCAAAGTTACATGCATGTGTCCTCTGTTTACTGCCGCCATAGCTCCACATTGAGTGCAGCAGCTGATTGATGGGTTATACCATTGTGGTTTGGGGGGAGATTTTGAGTTTTAAATTAAATTAAAAACCGAGTATAATTTGTTACCCCATAGCCCAGTTTGAGAAACAAGGTAGTAAGGTACTGATAAATGTGTTGTGTTTTTGTGTAGAACCCATCCAGTGTGGTAGACCGGAGGCAGAGAGTGTTCCTGTTCTCGGCTGGGCTCTTTGCTGTGGTGCATTTCCCTGAGGAGGACCTGACTGTGCTGTGGGACAGGAAGACCACTGTACATGTCCAAGTGGGCCCCCGCTGGCAGGTACACTACCTACACAATAGGATCTGCTACGTAGTGACATAGGGCCAAGTGACATTTGTGATTACATGAAATTAGTTTATGCTTTTAAAAATATTTTAAAATCCTTTCCAATTGCATTTGACAACTTTTAAAAAACATTATCTAGCTAAATGGAGACATTTTCAATAAATACTATACTGGTGCTGTACAGAAATGGGTGAAGAGACCAGCACAGAGGGCACTCTTTTGGGCAGAAATGTATGGACATTTACTGAATGAATGAAATGAAGCCATTTTATTACACAATAAAAAATAGCTACGAAGAATCAGTTGAAACACAGCTGTTCACATGAATGAGAGGAGACTAAATCTGGAGGCCTGGTTGATTGATCAGTACTTCCTGGATAGGAGGGGCTAGGGAGGAGGGAGGGTAAAAGGACGGAGCAAGTGTTTTGAGCTCACAGAAAGGTAGTGTGGGAGAGTACAGGATTACTCGTGTGAATGAAGCGAAACAAAATTCCAGGTATGTTTTTGATGCAGGAACATTATAATGTGAAGACAATTTACCCTAATATGTAATTTATCGAATTTAAACAAATTGCCGGATCAATTTCAACACAGGTACATATCACGAAGATGCAGAACTGGACTGAGTTTGGTACTTAGACGATAAATGACAATTAAATAATTAACCAATTCATGTTTTGATGCACATTTATTGAGCCAATAATATACATAAACATAAACGAAATTGCGTGAATTTTAACACAGTGATCTGGGCAATTGTATATTTAATGTACATAGGCAAATTACAGCGGTCAAATAAAGAATACCTCTATAGCGCCACATGTTTATGACCCCTTTGGGACGCTGGACACACTTACTTTGGCAGAGAGCAATGACACTTGGTACAGTGATTCTTCAGTGTACCCAACATAAAATATCACTATGGCCTCACCCTACAACAAACAGGAAGTTAGCCATTTTGGATTGAATTTGGGAAGTCAGGTATATTTGACAGCCTCTAACTTGCACAAACTTTGCCCGATTAGGCTCAAACGTGAAATACCTAATTACCCCCCGGCCCTGAACACATCTGACCGATATAATGGCAGTTACCTCTATAGCGTCCCCTATAGACTGAAAGAAGAATGTAGCTTTAGGGAATTTTACAAAATTTCGTAAAAACATTCTTCACAAATCAAAAATCAAACCAAATCAAAAAAGTCAAATAGACCCTTCCCATGTTTGTCATGGTTTGGGGGCTGGGCCTCTTAATTGCTCGTTAACAATATAAAAACCTTTAGAAATCACACATGTGTGATGAAGGTCCCTTTGGTGCCAGTTTTGGCAGATGTATGGGCTGTTTTGCCCCGACAGCACAGGCCTAGTTCAGAATCAGAATATATGCCCTTTAAATATTTTTAATTTCTTTCACTTTGACCCAGTTTTCATTTACAGCTGGTTTATTTTTGGTTAAATTTGAGGTATTGGGCTGTGTTGACAGTTGTCTGTGTCCAGGGGAAGCTTCGTGGTCTATGTGGGAACTTTGATCTGAAAACAGTGAACGAGATGCGGACTCCAGACAACATTGATACCCCTACACCTCAGGAGTTTGGAAACAGCTGGACGGCCACAGAGGTGAGAACACTGTCTGACTCATCAGGCCTATTCAACAGGCGGGATGATTTTCTATTTTAATTAATTTTCCGCCGGTATTAACCGCCCCTCCCCTGCTACTCCCGCTCACAGCATCAGACCAGTGTAAACACACAGATCAGCTGCAGGACACAAGGAGCTAACAAAGTGATGCTAAACAGAGCAGAGGAAAAGTAAAGAATGAGAACAGGGGCTTTTTTAAAAAAAGCAGGCAGAGAGCGTCTGTGGACTTTAGAGGTAAACTTTGTTTGTGAAGTGAATGTGGCTGTACTGTCATGTAAAGTCTCTAACACACAGTGATACTGATGAGTCATATCAGTCAGAAGGAACATAGGCCTACAGAGGGAGAGGTCAACTGTGTCATTAATCTGTGTCAAACTAATTCTACAAAGAATAAGAATTAGATGACATAAATTGCCCTATAGGCATATATATATATTTTATATTTGCATTATATTAAGTAATTTAATTCGCTTATATAAAATATGTATGCGTGTAAATGAATGAAGCTGATGCAGAAGAGTTTTTGTATTTGCAGTTTTGCACTTTTAGTGTAATTGTGATGAAATGGATCCAATATAAAGAAAAATAACAGGAGAATGTTTGTGACTGTGATGTACTTATAGTAGTATTTTTAATAATGTTTAGTCAGTAATGATTATTGTGTAAATTGCCTGTCTGGCCCTCACAAATTCTGTAATTTTCTAATTTGGCCCATCTGCAAATTAAGTTGGTCTACATGAATGCTGTAGACCAAGTTTGTGGCAATTTAGAAACCATGCGATTGTTACTGAGTTTAAAAAAACAAACAAAACACACACACACAACAATAAAGCAGCCTCGAACTAAATAAAGGCTATAAAAACAACTACGGAGTCACTCAAGCCTACACTGGTCATTCAGGAGGAAATGCCAATTCACTATTTCTGCAATCACAACTAACAACTACAAGTACAGTGACAGACCATCAGATGATACGCTTAACCAGCAGTTGAAAATTAATTATCACAACAAAACCATTAGCCTAAAAGTTACCTGTAGGACAGAAACCAGGCAAACATCAAGTCAGTCTGAAGCTTTTCCTGTGCCTCAGGCTTTTATCCCCATTAAAAACTGCACCAATAACAAGTTTATTTTTATTTGTTTATTATTCCCCACTTCTCCTCCTCATAGACACAAACAGTAATCCTTTTGCAGATTGTCACTTCAGGTTTCCTCTCAGCCATTGTACTACTAGTTAGCACCAACTCCCGCAAACACGAGTCACATAGTGAATTAATGAATGATTAAATGATAGATCATTAATTGGGCCAATAAAACGTTATGACAGCATAAATGATTGTCGAATGTTTTTCAAGACCCATCGCATTAACTGTATTTTCTTTTTTATTAATCATGTTTTAAAGGGGAAGTAATCACATTATATGGCCCATAGCACATATTTATAAGTATATAGGAACAAATCTGCATTAAGTTAGTCCGAATCTTTGCAGATGCAGTTTTGCACCATTGGCAGCTTAATGATGAGTTTGTGTTGTTAAAAATAGCTATTATGTCAAATGTTTACTATTTTAGTGGTGAGAGCTGGATATATTTCTAGATATACAGTATTTTGAATGTTTATACAGTATTTTGAATGTTATCCTCACCCCAAAAGAGTTTTTGCATTTTGCACTTATGGAAGTTTTTAGTGTAATTGTGTTGAAATGGTTTAAATTAGGGCGGTCAGTCGATTAAAAATTTTAAATGTGATTTATTGCATTTTGTTCATAGTTAACTCGTGATAAATTGCATATTAATCAAATTTTTTATATTTGTTATAAATTAACTTTTGAAAGCAGATTGAAAGGGTCTATATACAGGATTTTCACATATTTAGGGTTCTGCCTCATGTGGCCATTAGAAGAACTGCAGACGGCAGTTCTCTGTGTTTACAGAGGTTTAATCATAGTTATACGTCTGTAACTAAAGTGTATAACACAATTCTAACTATATTAGATATTAATACCAGATGTAACATTTATGGGATCTGACTGAGACCTGTGGATATATCTGCTGTATTTTGTTGAAGATCGCTTTATAAACATGCTGTGGATATACACACGTGGACAAAATTATTGGTACCCCTCTGTTAATGAAAGAAAACCCCACAATGGTCATGGAAATCACTTGAAACTTACAAAAGTAACAACAAATAAAAATGTATTGAAAATTAAACAATCAAAATCAGCCATTACTTTTGAATTGTCGTTCAACAGAATTATTTAAAAAAACAAACTAATGAAACAGACCTGGACGAAAAGGATGGTACCTCTATAAAAGATTGAAAATAATTTGACCAGAGGGACATGTTTAACTCAGGTGTGTCCTTTAATTTGCATGACAGGTGTCTTCAAACTCATAATCAGTCAGTCTGTCTATTTAAAGGGTGACAAATAGTCACTGTGGTGTTTGGTGACATGGTGTGTACCACACTGAACATGGACCACAAAAAGCGAAGGAGAGAGTTGTCTCAGGAGATTAGAAAGAAAATTATTGATATTAAAGGTAAAGGCTATAAGACCATCTCCAAGCAGCTTGATGTTCCTGTAACAAAGGTGGCACATGTTATTCAGAGGTTTATGATCCACGGGACTGTAGCCAACCTCCCTGGACCTGGCCGGAAGAGGAAAATGTATGATAAATTGAAGAGACAGATAGTTCGAATGGTATCCAAAGAGCCCAGATCTCATCTGTCATTTTCGACAAAACTGGAGCTTTTTGGTAAGGCACATCAAGTCTATGTTTATAGACACAAAAATGAAGCATACTAAGAAAAGTACACTGCCCCTACTGTGAAACATGAAGGAGACTCCATTATGTTCTGGGGCTGCTTTGCTGCATTTGGTACAGGGGGTCTTGAATCTGTGAAAGGTACACTGAAATTTCAAGGCTGTCAAGGCATTCTGGAGAGAAATGTGCTGCCTAGTGTCAGAAAGTTTGGTCTCAGTCGCAGGTCATGGGTCTTCCAACAGGATAACGACCCAAAACACACAGCTTTTTTGATTGTTTACTTTTCAATACATTTTTATTTATTGTTACTTTTGTAAATTTCAAGTGATTTTAGTGACCATTGTGGGGTTTTCTTTCATTAACAGAGGGGTACCAAAAAGAATGCAGTTTTAGGGAAATTTACAAAAACATAAACAAAGACAACTAGACCCTTCCCATGTTTGTCCTGGTTTGGGGGTGGGGCCTCTTAATTGCTCATTAACAATATAAAAACCCTTAGAAATCACACAATGTCTGATTAAGGTGCACGTTGGTGCCAGTTGTGGCAGACTTGTGTGGGGCCGTTTTGCCAATATACACCTTGCCTAGGCCTAATTTAATGTTATTTTTGCTGAAAATCCTTTATATAACCCCTTTAACCATTTATACTTCGCTTATTAATACAGAATGGTAATTAGCTGATTTTCCAACTTCCCAGACATGTGTTAAGCCAATAAAATAATTATAAAAAAATCTAATTGAAGCATAACATAGGTAGGCTGTCATTTATGTTTTTCTCAGTGGCTGTTCAGACCACCCCCTTATTTTACCAAATCCATGAACCTATAGCACAGTCCAAAGAGTTTAAATAACCTAAACCTAATTGTTTGTCAAATAAGATAAAAGATACATTTTATTCATGTCAGCCTGTTTATGTTCAACAATGAAAAGATAATAATAATAAATATAGCCACAAGCGGCGATAAAGGCCCTTGCGACCGCGTGGGGCATGCAGCCACAGACTAAGCTTTTGATATGTATAACATATTTACAGTTATTTATTCAAAGGGTATTTATATTTTGGCCTCCATAGTCTGAAATTCATATTTTAGACCGGGCTACATGTGTCAAATTGCATCTATGAATGTTACAAAGGTTTTAATGTTTTTCAAAATGGCCGCCTCACTACAAACTTGTCACGACTGCACCAAAAGTCTTTCATATACCCCTAGAGTGGACCCTTTAGACTTTTTTTGTCAGAGAGGAGTGATTACTGTGTTTACCAAGTTTCATTGGCCTGTGAAATATATTACTTTTTTGCAACTTTGGGGCGTGGCTGTGCTAATACGATAAAAGATAGGGCGTGGTCACCATTGACTTTTATTTTTGTTAACATCTAAAAAATATGTGTACCAAAAATAAATCAGCTAGGTCTACCAGAAAGTACTTTTCTAGATGTCATTATAGGTTTCTAGGGGGCGATAGAGCTCTGTTTTGAGATATTTTCATTTTATTTCGATGTTCAGGTCATAAATGTGAAAAAATACTTATGGGGGTGCTTTTCAGTCCGAACGAGTATACGAGCACTAGAACAGTTATAAAAATTCAAAATTTAGGTCAAAATGCCCTGGCCACGCCCAATAACTTTGATAACTTTTGATCTCTGAGATGTTCCGATGATATTCAGTAAGTTTGATAAAAATTTGTTAAAAATGCGTGGTAAAAGTAAATTTTTTGATGCAAAATGGCCGCCTTCCTGTTGGCGATAGGGCATGGTCCTTTGAGACTTTTTTGCTCAAGGCCATACGCTGGATGAGTATACCTAGTTTCATTTAGCTATGACAAACATTTTTTTACTTCCCATTGACAATTTTGGGGCATAGTTATTCTGGATGAGTATACCAAGTTTCATTTGACAAACTAAATTTTTTACTTCCCCTTGACAATTATGGGGCGTGGTTTTTCTAATACGGTTTAATATAGGGTGTGGCTGTCTTCATTTTATTGTACAGAGGGTGTGTGTACCAATTGACCCATCCCTTTCACAATCCAAAAAATTGTTGTGTAATGTAATTTCTTTTACCATTTTAGGGGGCGCTAAAGAGCCATTTTTAATGATAGTTTTGTTGACACATTATTTTGTTCACGTCAACAATGTGCACAAACGCTCAATTGGGTCAATCCAAATCCGACAACATCTGTAAAAGTTACAGAAGTTTTAACGTTTTTTCAAAATGGCCACTTAGTTAGGAGCTCATCACGACCACACCCAGCGAACTACAACAAAGCTTTTGATAACTTTTGATCTCAGAGATGTCCAAATGAGACTGACCGAGTTTGGAGCCTGTCGGATGAAAACTCTAGGACTAGTTCGTTAAAGTACATGTCTAGTCAACAAAATATATACCGTATTTTCCGCACTATAGGGCGCACTGGATTATAAGGCGCACTGTCAATGAATGATCTATTTTCTATTTTTTTTTTTCATATATAAGGCGCATTAAGTGAAACAAAACAGTCAGA
>JAVQKC010016787.1:0-44969 GCA_036025475.1 Philypnodon macrostomus
TTCTGTAATTACATAAACAAATTTAATAAGCAAAACAAAACCCACAAAATAAAAATATTCAGTCGCTTGTAAAAAAAAAAAAAAAAAAAAAAAAAAAAAAAAAAAAACAAGCGAAACAATATTACAACAATCATGAGAACAAAGATTTTTCGGAGAACCGCTTGTACCAATGAGTTCAATAAAACACTAGAGTAACTGCAGTCACTGATGTCAAGCATGGTGGGCATCTTTGGACAGTAAACGTTTTACCATGCCCAATGTAAAGAAATGGGATGCAGCACTTATTTAAAAGTGATATTAATTTATTTTGTTAAGTTGATTACTTTTCTGATGGGTAATAATTATGTTAATTATGTTACTCAGGACTAAACCAGGAAAATTGGGATTAAACCCGATGAAGTGTTTGTTTAGACCCAGCTTCTAAAACTTTGTGACGTTTCAGAACCACTGCTTTAGCTTACTGTCCCAAGATGGCGGCTGCAATTGCCTCCACGGTGGCCATATCCACTCTAGTGTTCCATTGACTCTTTGCGCTTGTACTGAGAGGACGCGCACAAACAAAATAAAAACGACTTTCTCTTCCTATCTTTGCTTCACTAACATTGCAGTACTGTCTCATTTAAGTGGTATTTACTGAACCATGTAAGGGCTAATATAAAAATAAAAAAGAAATAGAGATAAAAGGTGTTGTGGAGGAGTGTGGAGGCCAGGGGGCGCCACAGGTCACAGGTAGAAGAGGGCGGGGCTTGTCGAACCATGTAATAACACTGCATTATTTTTTACTTTTATCGTTATAGCTTGCTTCACTTTTGTAATTACACATTAATAACTGTAGTCAATGGTGTTTATTAATGTTGACGTAACGCTTTGTAAATGATCCAATTTTCTGTTATTAACGCTTAACTAATGCTTAATAGTGTAAAGTTATAATGATATTCATTTCAGTTGTTGCAAGTGACTGGAGCCTATACTAGCATCTATGGGCCTTAGGTGGTGTACACCCTTACCTGTCGCAGGGCTGGCATGGAAACTGGGAGACAACCATTCTTTCTCACATTAATTATTTTTTTGCTGTTACCGGTTTTGGGTGGTGGCAGGAGACAAATACCCAATATTATTACAAAATGTGAAGATCGTCGCGTCGGTTAGGGCTGTTCATGACTAAATGGATGATGATTTGCAGTAATTTGACATATTTGACAGCGTGATACTTAATGCCGTGTTATTATGTGGTTGAACAAACGCCAGAGGGGCTGAAGGTGAGGACTCACGGGGAGCCATGCTCGACCTCTTGGTGATGCCCCTTCTCTTTCTCCTTCTCCTTCTCTTTCTCCTTGTCCTTGTCCTTGTCCTTGTCCTCCTCATCACCTGAAACCAAAAAAAATACACATTGTTTAGTGATTATCACAGCCCGAGTCTGGAGGACCCCTAAAAATCAGAAATGGTTAAAACATTGTTAAAAATGCTCGACCAACACTCGCCAAGTCCCTACAGCAACATCAAATGCTTAAAATAAAATCATCTTCTTTCTTCCATTAGGGGTTGAGAGAACAACTATGGGCCTAAGGCAGGATACATGCTGGACAGCGGAGAGGGCAGACAGAAAGACAACCATTCATTCACTGAGGGCAATTTAAGATTCACCAGTTCCAACAATTAGGCGTCCCACATTTTGATTTAAGGTACCGTATTTTCCGGACTATAAGTCGCTCTGGAGTACAAGTCGCACCAGCCATAAAATGCATAATAAAGAAGGAAAACGCATATATAAGTCGCACTTTTGGGGGAAATGTATTTGATCAAATCCAACACCAAGAACATTTAAAATTAAAATGAACAATTTAAAATAAAAATAGAATCGAGGCAACATACATGACACAACTGAGAACGTGCCTGGTATGTTAACATAACATATTAAGAGTTATTCCGATAACTATAGCATAAATAAATGCTAAGAATTTTACAATATTTTCACACATAAGTCGCTCCAGAGTATAAGGCGCACCCCCGGCCAAACTATGAATAAAAAACACGACTTATAGTCCAGGAAATACGGTACTTAAAAGATAGTTTGCCATGGTGACCACAGAGGCAAAAAGTCAATATGAAAGATTTGCATTTTGGTCAATAGATCATCTCATAAGTTTGTACCACCAATAGCCAACCAGCTAATCATCTGCCTACAGCCTTGCATCCAGTAATCGGTCCATGTGTTACTTGTAAGTCTTTCATGGCACCAATTTATTTACAATGCATATAGCCTGCGTTGCATTCGTTTCCACTCTTTGTGCTAAAAAGCGGGGGCTCGTCCGGGAAACGATCCCAAGGTTCACGCAGAAGACTGTAGTATGGATTTTCACAGACGGAACCAGCTCTCCCAAGGGCTCGGAGGAGGTGACGGGGTTAATTAACAACGGAAGCAAAAGTACACACCTCATGCGGTACATATACACACACATGTACTCAGCGGTATACACACCTCGCACATTTCACACCACTAAGGCGGGCTTGGAGGGAGCCATGTGTGAAGGTGTGTGATTGGATGGGACGGATATAGCAAGTAAATTGGAGGCAAGGAGACTAGAAAAACACAAGACAGATGAGGAGACAGACAGAAAAGCAAAGGTCAATAAACATAGAGAAGGAGCAGGCCACGAGCAAATACACACAACCAGATTGAAACCCCAGGAACGAACTATTGTGGCTTCAAAGTGAGATTCTACAGGTGATTTCTTTTTTCATGCAGTGGTTAAACTTAAGATTTCTTTGGCGCCACAAAACACAAGATTTCACACTAAAATAAAATGGGTGAAATTACAAATTAAGGTTTTGTTACATGTCGTCAACTCGATAGATACTAATAGATTTTAAACAATCGTATGTATTATTTATTATGGTTTTTTTTCTCTCCCACTCAGAGTCGGACAGCTTCACTTATAGCAGGAGTGTCCAAACTTTTTCCACTAAAGGCCGCAATGTCAAAAGTTAATCCCAAGGAGGGCCACTCACTGACCTGACCCATTTCATTTCAACAAAAGTGCCTTCGGTTGTATCCGTTATCGGGACACATAAGTTCAGCAAGTTTTTTCACTTCGTGTCAGTATATATTATCACTTAAGATATAAGATATATATTTTTTATACCATTTGGGCCAATTGAGAGGTAAGCCTGAGGGCCACAAAAATTTGCTCCGGGGGCCGCATTTGGCCGCCGGTGCCATAGTTTGGACACTGGACTCTGACTTATAGCAACTACAAGGCCCACAATTTCCATTATTATATTTCTTTTAGGTTTAAAAGCTTTAAAGAAGTTTTTCAACAACATACCTTTGAGGAAAATGTAATTGCTAAAGTCCCCCCAAACACAAAATGAGCTATCCATAAACTAATTTATTATGATTTTGTTTTTGACATTTCAGCAAATCACTGTATATGTACAGTATAATGTTGCAGATTACCCATTCTAGCGTCTGCTGGTGGGACAGACATGATAATGGTGATGTGTTCCTGTGGAGTCCACTTGTCTGATGAAGACTCTGAATCTGAATAATTGATTCCAACAGTATTGATCTTAAAGAGTGTAAAGTCAGGGTATTTATATAGGATCACGTCTCTTTCTGAGACATACTAATGGAGACAGAGCTCTGCATTATTTCTTAATATGGTCCATCATCATCAATTTATAATAACATGCATCTTGGTGCACTAAACCATATTAATGCACAATGTGTAACAACGGCACATTGACATTATAGATGTGAGTTCATTCTTTCAGCAGTCAACAAAGAGAATCATTTTCCATTTTCCATATCCCATACTGCAATCCAATACTAGCTACAGATCAAATAATTGTATTCTGATGCACTGTTATGTGAACATATTGGCCTCAAACAACAATGCTTTGATTTTTTATTTATTTATATAATGCTTTGCAAAAAATAAAGTCTATTGTCCACGACAATCACACACTTGAGGGGCTGGCTGGCTGAGAGGGGGCAGCACCAATGCCCCAACGGTCTCGACCAACACAACAATCAGAATGACAGATACATAGGCTGGTGGCTCTTGCCTAAGAACTCAACAGCAGTATGAGTCGGCCTGAGCACAGAACCACTTTTCCAAAGGCTGAATGACTTGCACTGCATCCTGAGCCACTCTCGCCCACAATAAATGTTATTGTTTGACACAGAATTGGGTTCGATCCTCAGGCCAACCCACACTATATGTGTTTACAGTTCTCCCCCGTGTGAATTTGGGTTCTCCCCAGATACTTGCATTCTCCCATGATCCAAAGACGTGCATGTCGTTGCATCAGAGGTGGGTAGAGTAGCCAATCATGTTACTCAAGTAAAAATACTCAAAATTAAAGATTTGAAATATTAACAGATTGATATTTTCAAAAGATAAACTAAAACTGTAAATATTTTCTAAAATTAAGGCACAAGGTACTTAATGGTGGTACTCTTTCTAGATTTCCAAGATTTTACTCAAGAGTACAGTTACTTCAAAATATGATTACTCAAGTAAAAGTAAAAAGTATTGTGCAGTAAAGCTACTCTATGAAGTACAATATATTTAAAAAAGCTACTCAAGTAAATGTAACTGAGTAAATGTAACTGAGTACTACCCACCTCTGATTGTAATGACAATTGGTAACTCTTAATGACTGCTCCAGTAAATGATTGAGTTGTCAATCTGCGTGTGTGTGTTTGTGTCATCCCTGCAACTAACTGGCAAATGTCTATGGTGTCCCGCTTAAGGCCCACAGTTGCTGGGATAGATTGTGCTGAAGGTTTCACCAAGCTTCTCAGGGAGGCTTGCTTTAGAGTCACTATATGAACACGCCTCATACGTCATACTAATTAATATGAAGAAAATGAAGGCCCCATTTGTCTATTCTGAATCACTAATGGATTACTATTGCCTCGGTGACGCCAGACTACTGTCCGCTCTGTAAAGGTCAGTCGATGTAATCAGGTCTTATTATAAGTGAGTGAGCAGGAAGGCTGGATATGGCCAGGAGGAATATATTAGGGTCATGGACACAAAATGAAGAGGACTGAGGGCGCTGCAGCTCATATGGAAGACCTATATATGGGATAGAGGGATCAGATAGAACTGCCTGTAGGGAAATGACTGTGGCCACCTCCATCGTTGCTGCCACCACCGGGAGAATGCTAAAAAAGACAACTCACTAAAATAGGTTCTGTGAATGTATTGAAGACACTGTTCAATTTTGACTAAAAATGTAACTTAAAAGGGCCTCATGCTAACTGGACCTTTATATTATGCTGTTTGCTTGTCCAAAACATACCCAGAGTTGTTTTGATTTCATTCATTTACATTTGAGTAGTCCTGTTTGCTTGGTTATCTACTTAAAAACCCCACGTCATTGTTTGCATCGGTTGTAGCTCTGAAGTGGGTGTGGCCATCAGGGGAAGAGAGTCATGAATGCAAAAAGCTTCTAAAAAAAGGCACAATATGGCCTCTTCTAGTGAATCAATTTCCTATAATATCTTGGGCCAAACAAATAAGCCAGAGTGATACCATTTGACCAATACTTTTTTATAAAGCAAAACTAGTGTGATGACTAAATGAGTTGTTGTGGGGTGAATGGAGCTTCTTTTCCATCCAGACAAATCATATCTTGCAAAAAATAGAAATTGCTTTTGTTCAGGTTTTTAAAGAACAGTAAAAAAAAAATTTAAAAAAGATTATGCAGTCCTGCCCATTACAACATTTACATTGAACTTGTGACATTATGATTAAGTCTATATTATTTGTTTGTGTGCAATAATCCATTTTTATATAGGCTATTTAGGCTTACTCATTGCAATCGATTTGAACCCAGATGCATTGTTACTTTACTACGATGCATACACATGTGGCCCAAATGTTTATAGCTGTCTAAACACACTGATATGAACGCTGATGGAGGCCCCGTTGCCGGGAGCGGAGTTTCTAATGACAGGAGAGCATTTGTAGATATGATCAATGTAAACATCATGACGTTTTGTTGATAAAAAATATAATGAAAAAGATCAGGTTTCTTCCAAAATGTATACATTGCTGTGATTAGGAGGATGCTTTGGGAAAAATGGTTGGGTCTGGGTAGTGTATGTGAACATGGGCCTCACGTCACACCAGAACCAGTATGTGTGCACGTTTGTTTATAGCTTGTCGACAGGACACTGGGTAAATGACTGTGAGCTGTAAGATTTAATTTCAGAATTAGTTCATGCTTAATGTGAGATTTCAGAAGGACTTGTGGAAAGTGTATGCTCCCTCTCAGCATATGCAGAACATAAACAACGTGACCTGTGAGCCTCATGGCACATACAACATTCATATGATGGAGGAAATTGAAATGCATTAGCCTGACACACACTGGAATTATTTCCAAATTAACTTAAAAAAACAGTTTAAGCCATTATTCAGTATTCCACAAGGCAGCTGTGGCTCTGTGTAGAGTGAAAGCCAAGTTTGGTTCCAGCCCAGATCATATTTCTTGCCGTTGTGTCGTTGGGAATGACACTTTACCCACATTTCTTAAGAACATTTTGGTGTGAATGTGGTGGTGTGTGGTAGTAGCAGAGGCTGTAGGCCCTGAGACAGCTGTGGCTAAGAAAGTAATTTACCATCTCCAGTGTGTGACTATGGAGCAAATGAATAATTCACTCAAATGTAAAAGTATGTATTTACTGTGTTACTTATACTTAAAATAGTAAGGCCTTGAAAAGTAATTTATAAAATAGGCCATATATATATTATATATAAAAATATAATATATATTCCGTATATACATTTTATTAATACTGCTCATTCCATGTATAAATGTTGTTTGACTTAGAGATTGTAACCACTAACCACATGTGCAGTGAAGTCCATATGGGACACATGTCTGCATTAAATATGGATGTCCCACATTTATCCTGCCCCCTCCTCCTCCGTCTGATTGTAGCGATGAACAGGTGACTCTGTGTGTAGGCCTGTTCTTGTATATTTCCTCTTTCACTCCTGGTAAATGACGGCGTAGAGAGCTTCCAATTACCGGCGGGAGCGATCTGACGAGCGTTTTGCCTTCCTCTGTCAAACCGTGCATGTCACCACCACCCCTCCTCCTCCTCTTCTTCCTCCCCCCTCAGAGCTCAGATGCAGGCTGCATAATGAACATGGCATCTCAGAGGATTCACATTTTCCCAGCAAACATATGGGACATTATGTGAATCCTTTTGTTTATTTTATATCATATTTATCCATGAATCTTCTGTTTTCCTTGCAACTATGGGCTTTAGGTACACCCTGAACAGCAACTAATTGGCCATTGTAAGTTGCAGGGCTGACAATGACATATATGGTCTGGCATCCACAAAAACAAAACACATCACCACAACTATCACATAAAGGCATTCATAATTACAGGTAACGTGGTTGGAGTGCCTTGCTCAAGGATACAACAGCAGTGTAAAATAGTTGGAGTGAGAATCAAACCACCAACCCTCTATTAGTGAACAAACTGATAGCACTGCATAGAACTAGCTAGCACCACCATAGTCATACAGTGGTGGTGGTTTGTTACCTCAGTAGCCACAGCCGCCCTGGGGCCAACTGACAGTGAGGTGGCTGCATACCACTTCCATAGCTACTTCGACCCCACCAAACACACCATAACTATATACAAACATATAACCTTGGTGAAGTGGCTTGCTCAAGGAAACAATGGGGCATTATAAAGTCTTTGGAGTGACAGTCGAACTACCAACTATTTCGATTAGTGAACAAACTGCTAAACCACCTTGGCCACAGCTGCCCCTTCATAGATCCTCTAACTGAAATTCTGGCAGACAGATCCGCCCACTGCAGCCTTCACACCGTGAGACAGTAGCAGCTCCATGCAAAAGCCAGCGTGAAAGACGATCCCAAACTCACCCACATTAGCCAAAACCTCCCTCCTCTCCTGGTTCCTGTACCGCCGTGAGCTGCTTAAGGCCGTGGGTAGTAAACAGCCTGTTACGATGTCTGTCCTGATTAGATTGGTAATATTTGATATCTCTGTTTGCTTTGTTCCGTATTTGGTCGCTCTGGCAGCAGCTCACGGTTTATGAAATGGAAGAGCAGAATACTTCACTTGTGTGTGTTCTATACCACTATATGTTCTTATTATTATATTATTATTATTAATTATTTATTATTCTTGTTTTCCCCATTATGGATTACTGGAGCCTGGCCCAGCAACTATGGGCCTTAGGCGTGGTACAACCTGGAAAGTTAATCGCCTGGCTGGCAAAAAGAGACAGACAAAAAAACATTTAGCTGCATTGAAGGTTGTCGTCACTTCAATCAGTTCATACAGTTGTTATACTTTTAGGCCAGACACTTCCCCCACCTTGCCTGGAGTGCTAAAGCTGCTACTTCTCTGCCAGTCTGCTCCAGGACAGCTGTGGCGATAAAAGTAGTTTACCATCACCAGTGGTCATCAATACAATATCAATGCTTCTTAATGGTTGATCTGATTTCCCAGTGTTGCTCTTGTTCCAGGACCAACATTGAAGTGGTTGGTTTTGGCAGGATTTTAACTGGTTAAGGGTCAGGGCCTGGGCCATGGTTAGGGTGTCATATTGGTCCCTGTGTCTGGTTAAGGTTAGGGCCAGAATATGAAGTGATTAAGGTCAAGGTCAGGGTCATGGTTAGGGTGAAGGGTCATAGAAAAGATGGTCCTGGAACATCAGCAACACGAGGACATCAGATTGGCCCTTCTTAATAGGATTGAAAAATACTTTGGTAAAACTTTGGAAAGGTCAGTATAAATTTAACCATTCAACTGTCCATTCATTCATTCATTCATCAATTTTCCTAATCGGGAAGCACAGGGAGGACAGGTAGACTCCGCACATAGAAATCACACTTCAGTCTGATAATTTAGACCAATAACCTTAACTACTGAGCCACTGAGCACCCCTATGTTTGTTCTTCCGTGAGAATATGTCTAAATCCTACAGACCTGGAGCTCAGGAAGGATCTAATTGCCGGTATGCAAGAATGTGGAAATTATAAGGACTGACAGCCCATGTATTACTCACACAACAGGAAGAGGTGAGACCACAAGCATCCACAGACATATCTGCAGAAAGCACTGGAACCTGTTTTTTGGAGTTCAGTCTCACTCGTTTCAAAGGAATCCTCAATACAAAATATTTTGTATAGACCATTTATGCCACTCAGACATTGATCCTAGAGCATGATAATCCCGGTGTACACCCTTTTCAATACCAAATAACTTTATATCCAGTGTATCTCAAACTGTGGTCCAGGGACTCCTAGTGGTCCACGAGATGATGTCAGAAAGAAATCATATCACACACACCAAGACTCCCGTGGCAAGTTTCAGGCACAATTTTTGGATTTCTTAAATGAAGTCGTCCAATGAAGCCAAAATAGAGATGGTGGTCCTTTGTTCAACACCACACAAACTCACTCGTGGACGTTAATCTCAATATGGCGAGGTTAGGTGGTCCGCCAATCCTTTTGTTATGCCAAAGTGGTCCTTGTTTTGTTTTGTTTTTTATTTATTGAATGATAAGTCCAATTAGTAATTCTCGTGACTGGCCCAGCGGCCGCAGAGGCCCAGTTGTTCCAGTCTGCGAAGTCGGCGTCTCCTCCCTGTGTTACGATGGGTTCTCTCCAGGTACTCTGATTCTCCCATGGTTGAAAGATGTGTTAGGAAAATTGGTGACTTTAATTAGCTTATATGAATGTGAGACTATATGGTTGTCAAAATGTCCAGCAAACTCCCCACCTAAGACCCCGCTGCCATTGGGCAAAAGGAGGTAGCTGCTTAGGGCCACAAGCTTCCACGGCCGCATAAATGAAGCCTAAAATAAATATGTCTTGGTAATTCTGAAACTTAATATGGTAAAATATCTCTGTAAGGTTAGGAAATCTGGTTGCTGTGGACTGACAATCATGAAAACCTTTGGTAGGACTTAAAAAGCACCAAATTCAGTGGGCCCCCTGCCCATGTTCACCTTGAGCCCAAAATCGCTAAATCTGCCACTGCTAATGACCAAAGTTGCTGGGATATGCTCCAGTTGTTCTTATATTCTTGGTTAATCTGGTTTTCACTAGCGCATGCGGCTGAACCTGACTGACCCACACCTTAAAGGGCTCAGGTGGTACAATGTAGAAAATACAAAGTGCACCCACGGTGTGAGCGTGTTCTCTCCGTGATTTGTCCTGTTTTGGACACACGGTGGGGCCTCTTTGCCCAGCGTGGGTCAGGCCTGATTGGACACACACACACACACACACAATCAGAGACGCACAATCAAGACAAACACATTCACAGTCAGACGCACACACAATCACCGAGCTGTCGACATCTGATCACAGCCTTGTACAGGCGTGATTAGTAATCAGCCACATTGTGTCTGATGCAGATTGGTAACAAGGCGGGGGGCAGTAGGGGCAAGGAATGGGGTCGGGGGGTCGGTCTGTACACTATAGACCTCATCAGTGTTACGGCTGGTCCGCCCTTTAAAACCCATAGATTGAAATGTATTCTAATATCAGGATATGCCCACTGTTCTTCTAGTGGTCTATTGATTCTGTACGCTTTGGGGCAGGATTTCTCAAACTGTGGTACAGGTACCAGTGACAGTGGGGTCTTTCCGGGGGACCTTTTCATGAATTAGAATCAATTTCCTTAAACTTAACTAGTTCTCATTTAGGCCTGGCTTACACTTGGTTAATTCACACCACAATCACACAACGGTGGTGGTATGTTACCTTAGTGGTCAGAGTCGCCCTGAGGCAGACTGAGACATTACAGCCATATCGCACCTCACCAACCACCACTAAACACTGCATTACCATCATAAAAAAACATACAGCCAAGGTGGGTGAAGTACAATGGCAGTATCATGGTTGGAGTGAGGGTCGAACCATGATTAATGAACAATCTGCCATACCACCTGAGCCACGGCTGCCCCTTGATAGCACCCTTTAATCACAATTGTCGCAGTACATGGGTCTTTCCAGTGGTGGATTTAGCAGTTTGGGGGCTCAAGGCGAATATAAGAAGGAGGCCCTTTGTATTTGGTACTTTTTGAGTCCTACCTGAAATTGTGAGTCCACAGCAACCAGATGTCTAAACAAACAGAGAAAAATTAAAACTGAAGAGGCGTATTGGCTTTGTAATATTTGACCAAATCAAAAAAATTTCAAGCTACATTTATGGGGCCCTGGAAGCTCAGGGCTCTAAGCAGCTGCTTACTTTTGCCCTGCCTCTGGGTATTTCTAGTGGTACTTAGAAGCTAATTTCAAGAGTTGGTTTTGATACATTTTTTATAGAATTTTGTTTTAGTTTTACTCCAGATTAGTCCTAATTAGACCTGGTTTGGACTTGGTTTAGACCTACTCTAGACCTGACTTAGACTAGGGGTGTTCAATCCCTTCTTTTTATTGTAGTGTATTTTTTGTTTGCATTAATGTCTGGTTTTGTAGGGAACAGAGAAAAATATATTATGGTTCCTCCACATTTTAATAACATCTCAATCCAGCTACAGATGCATGAATATTCAAACCTTACGCTAGTCTTGTAGGGGCCGAGACAGGTGTTTGTCTTGAGTCCAGTCTGGAGACCACTTTTTCACGGTCTTGGTCTCGGACAAAGTTTTACTTGGTCTTGTCACAGTTTCAGACATGAGTTAAAATGTAATCATTATATTTTGTTCCATGATGTATTATTTAGTTTTAATATTTATAGTTTAACTCATCTGGTCTTGAAATGGTCTTGGTCTTGACTCTGTCTTGGACCCTGAAAGTCTTGGTCCCCCACTACCTTACACTCTTCCATTTTACAAATGTCTGTCTTGTGACAGACGTTCTTCCTAAATTGTTGGTGTGTTTTGATTGGCTCCATCATATGTGCATTTGTGAGAGTGAACATATGCTAGTATTGATGGGGCGTGCTGTTGTTAGGAGGTGTCACTGAGTGATAGATTGTGATGGTGATTTATGGGACCAAGGAGGGGCAATAAGAATAGTTATCATCATGACTTCAATCTACATGCAGACTAGAGCGCCAAACTAGGTCATCCATCGTGCTGTGGTGTATTCAAGTGTATAGGCAGCTGAAAATAGTGCCATATTTGCCATTTTACCTAAAAATTGCTAAGTCAGATGGAAGCTCGAGCGGCTGGGACTGAGCGCACCGCCACTATTGGCCAACCTGACCCAGGGAGGACCGTTACTTCAAAATAATGTTACTCAAGTAAATAGTTCTCATTCACATAATTACTCAATGCAACACCTTTTTAAAGTCTTCTCAAAATGTCTCAAAATCACTGGTGGCACACCGGCTTTTTAAGGTGGTAGTCTACAGCAGTGGTTCTCAAACTTTTCAGACCAGGACCCCAAAATAATGGCAAGACCGAACCTGGACCCCCGTACAAAATTCATCTCTGGACATCATCTCTGGACATCTTTGTCACAACAACAAAAATGCCCAAAGGCCCCATTAATGTTCTACCTAGTGCCTGTATTGTGAAGCATACACACTTCCTTTCTGCCCCCAGCCCGCACAACCAGGTGCACTTATACAGACATCAGTGGGCCCGCACCCAATGACAGGAAATCAGCTGATGTATACAAAAACAGCTGACTAGGTAAACAAAAATAAAATAGAACACAGCACACAGAACACTTAAAAGGGCCATCAAACTCATATGTTGCCTGTGCTACACATCTACTTAAAACACACTAGACTTCATATTCTTCATGTTCTGCTTGTTTGGTAATGAATGCTTATCAAAATCAACACAATAAGGTGAACCCTACCAATTTTGCCGTTCCACCCAACTGGAGTCTTGCATTTATATTGGCTTTATAAACTTGGTTACAATAGGCAATCATGTGTGTGTGTGTGCGTGTGTGTGTGCGCGTGTGTGCGTGATAGTGAGTTCTGACTTTAATGATGGTAGAATCCCTCTGCTGATATTGGCCTCGTTTCTCTGTGTGTGTGTGAGCGGCATCTGAATACATTGTTTCTGCTTTGTTCTTTTGCTCACTTTGTTCCTCTAAGTTGTCTCTTATATATCATAATTCAGTTCTTGGCTTTTGAACTGAGTCTGTATGTAATGTTAATGTGTGAGGGTAGAGTCAGGGTTGGGCTCCTTCATAGAGTGAAGTTCTGGGGTGACTTGGAGTGCTTGGCAGTACTTTATGGGTTTCAATATTCTGTATGGTTGCAGTTGAGTCCTGGGTTTAGACCTGGGTCAGATTCAGGTGTAGTCTGATCTTGGTTTAGTCCTAGATTCAGAGCTAAGTTCACTCCTGGCTGTAGTGTGTTTCAGTCCTTGCCTATTCCCATGCAGGTTTTAGACCTTGCTCTGATTTGGGTTTTAGTCGTGGTTTAGCCCTAGGTTCAAGACTAGGTTTAGTCTGGTTTTGGTTTAGGTCCTTGTTTAATCCTAGGTTCAGGTCTATGTTTAATCTGCTTATGTGTCCTGGCTTAGTCCTGTTTCAGACCGGCTTCACATTGAGGTTTAGTCCTTGTTGAGTCGTCGATTAGTCCCAGCTTCAGAGCTAGATTTAGTCCTGTTTTAGGTTTAGGTTCTGTTTATTTCCTGGATAGTCCTTGTTTAGTCCTAGTAACATACAGGGTTCAGATCCACATTATGTTTAGTCCTCTGTTGTAATTGTATCCTGGTTTAGTCCCAGATTCAAATCTAGGTTTGGGGTTTAAATCTTTGTTTAGTTGGCCATCTTTAGACTTGGTTTAAGCTTACATTCACAGAAAGATTTAGTCCCGTTATTGTGTTAATGCATCAGGTTTAGGCCTTGCTCTGTCCTAGATTAGCCCTGGTTTCAGAGCTACTGTGTTAAGGTACTGGTTTAGCCCTGGTTAAATTCTAGGTTCTGATTTAGGTTTAGATTTAGTGTTCATTTACACCTGACTTAATCCTGAATTTAGTCCTGGTTGTCTGTCAGTTTTCAGCTCGAGTTCTAAGAGGTACCTCAGTTACATTTACTTGAGTAACTTTTTTTTACTCAGTACTTTTCTACTCTTACTCGAGGAATTATGTGAATGAGTATTTTTTTTACTTTTACTCGAGTAACATTATTGGCTACTCTACCCACCTCTGCTCATTTACTAGGCCCAACCTGTTATGGTTCAGTCCAGGTTTGTGTCTTGAGCGTGTGGTTATCATTCTGAACATGAGCTGCTCTGTAAACACTGCTCCAGAGGTCCTTCAGGTGTGACTGTGCACATGCTGCCAGTCATTGTGAAGAGACAAACAGGAGATGGACACTCAGGATGCAATAATGTTACTTAATTACAGCATATTTCCTCAAATTTGAAACTATCTAAGCATGAATCTAACCATGAAATTTGACTTTTTGTAGTGATGCACTGATATCAGCCCATACCCATATTTCAGTTACCAGTTTAGTCACCATGATAGTAATATTTTGTTTGTGTATTATGTTTCTGTACTAAGAAATCATTGTAGAAATAGCTTCTTCATAATGTTTTTAGTTATCCATAAATAGTGACGAAAGGCTTTCTGAAGTGTTTCTTTCCCTGGCTTTTTCTAGACCTAGATATACACATTTTTGGTTAGGCTTGGTTAGGGATGGGTGAAGATCATTGAATCGTGATAGTTTTATGCTCTGCTCTTCACTTTCATAATACTGTAACAATACCAGTGTTAATATGTATTTTTTTTTATTAATATGAAGTATTATGATGAACACTGACTGGAGATTGGATGTACATTGAATTTGTAGTTAAAAGGGTTTTCTGAATAAACTGATGGCAGTAGTTTACTGTGCAGTAAATTGTGCTAAAAAATTTAAATCGTGAGCTTAATTTGATATTATATTTTTACCATATCACCCACCCCTACCACAGTTTAACATTAACCAGACTGGTATCAGTCAATATTGTGAATATCTGCCAGTACTGATGGTGGGCTGACACCAATGTGCATCTCTTATTTTGACTGTTTTTCTAAAAGGGTACACAGTCTTCTAAACTGGAAATGTCCTTTAACCAGTTAGCTCTGAATATTTATGAAAAAGAAACAAAATTCAAAAGTTCTTGCAGGTACCCCTACTATCCAAAAACATTCTACGACAATTAGTGGAGAATTTTGCGATTATGGGGGCTCAAGGAGAACATGGGCAGGGGCCCTCTAAATTTGCAGCGTTTTTAAGTCCTACCAGAAGTTTTCCTGTTTGGCAGTCCGCAGCAACCAGATGGCTTAACCATACAGAGCTATTTTACCATATTAAGTTTAATCATTTTAGGCTTTATTTTTGGAGCCCTAAGCAGCTGCCTACTTTTGCCTAATGGTAGCGCCGCCTCTGATGAGAATTAGTGAATCTAAGGCCCTGTCCGCACGGAGACAAGTTTAGGCTTATCCGCTAAGGTACTTTATCGTTTATCATTACGTTCACATGGAGCCGGCGTTTTGGGAGCCTGAAAACTATCATTTTTCAAACCGGGTCCCAGAGTAATAAGATTTCAAAATGCTGATTTCTGTGTTTGTGTTTCCAAGCAATATGCCTCTTCTCTGAAACAATGTTGTTGTGGCCCCTCCTCGCCCTTATAATCTACTGCACACAACAAACATTGACCTGCCCAGTGTTCTCGTGGCAGGGACCGGGCGTACGCACTACAGCGTTTCAGTGGACACATTTTCTAAAATGATGCTTTTACTAGAGACGTTTTTTAAACAATACCGTTTGTCTCCGTGTGGACTAAGCCTACATTTTCCATAGTGACTGTATGTCTGTCAGTGTATGTCTCGATGTCAGCCCCGTAACTATTTGGAAGGTTCGCACCCTGCCTAAAGCCCATAGTTGCTGGGAAAAGTTCAAGACATAGGATAATTCTAACATCTGCTGCCTTCACACACAATAGGAGTTCAGAAATTCAGTCCATGTTTTTAAATGCTAACGGTTTGAGGTTTTGAGATCTTATGACGTCAATGGAAACTTTAAACTTGATATGTTTGAATAAAACACTGAGATGTAACAGATTTAAGAATGGAAATAGATGATTTATTCACAGTCCAAATAACATACATCAATCTATTTCTATATTATCTATGTCCAATAGTAGCAACGTCTCACTGAAGCTGAGATCGAACCTGCCAAGAATAACTAAAACGTGGGCCTTTGTAAAAACACAAACTTTCCTTATGAATATTATAGGACGTTTCCAAACATGGATTATGGGCTTCAGACTGACAAAGGCAGCTCTCCTCGGATTTTCACTTCAAAAGATCGAAAACTCCAGGTCTGAGCGAAACTTCAGCACATTAGATACAAATCATTTTCACATTTCACGTCTCGCAGTAACAAACATAAAGTCAAGTTTGGTCTGTAAGTGTTTCTCAAGTTATGGCACAGGGACCAGTGGTGGGACACACATTTTTTTACTGTAAGTTGCTTCAGTCCCATTTTAGTAGAGGACTTTAATTTGGTACGTTAGTCACAGTTTACTCATTCACTGTTTTACCCGTAGGTGTGGGTGACTATGTGCCTTAGGCGGGGTACACCCTGGACAATTTCCTGTTAGTCACCGGGCTTACACTATAGACAACCAATAGATTGACCAATTCTCAAATGTATTTGGATGTTCGGAGGAAGTCGGTATATCCCGGAGAGAACGCATGGTAACAGGAGGAGGACAAGCAGACGTCACGGAGAGAGGTTCTAGTCAGTTTAGACTTGGTTTAGTCGAGATTTGACCTTGTTCAGACATGATGATCCGGTATAGACCTGATTAAATCGATTTGCCATTGTGTCCCTGTGTGTAAATGTGGTAACGCGTTTGAAGATGCTGTAGGCACTGTCTGGAAGCCACATCTTTGTCAGTCTGTCCTGGGGCAGCTGTAGCTAGAGGTACGTCATTACCACCACCATTATGCGACTGAATGAATAATGGCCTCAGCTGTAAAGTGCTTTGATCGTTTTTGTTATGCATATTTTATGTGTACAGTCAGATGAAGTGTGTGCGCATCCATCATGAGCATCAGACCCCTTGTTTGACAATGTGAATGGACTCGTTGATTAATGGAAGATGGATGGTCGTCTGGCAGCCATTAAACCTTACCCACCCTGGCCCCGCCCCCTGCCACCCCTAGCCCCGCCCCTTCCCCGCCCCCTCCACCCAGCAGGAAGTAAATTAGCCTTATTTACATCATTCCACCCTGCATGATTTTGGCTTTTGGTGCCGCATGTTAAGATCCACTGTAGCGCCTAAACCATGCCAGAAAAACAGCTTCAAAGATATTAATAGTTGCCAAACGCTAAGATTTTTGCCATAATGAGAAAAACCCTGCTGCCAAATCAAACTGAATAAACATTCCCATTCTGAGGTTTTTTTTTATACTTTTTTTTTTTTTGAAGGTCAGCCATGTTTTTCAAGTTTTTAATTACTTTTCTAAAACGCCGAAGCCTTGATACAAAGTGAGAGCAATGAGATTATTATGATGCAGTCGTGGTTTGATTAATTTCCCATTTTTTGAAACAGTGTGCAACTTTATGAACTGAGGAGGATCTTATCAGCGGTATCAACAACACAATATATGGCAAGAAGCTTGTTATTATTTTTTGTTTTTGTTTCCAGTATAAACAATAGGGTCTCGGCGGATGTGCTGCAGCAAATTGGATTCAAAAGATCTTCATTCATACCTTGGCCGGCCACTGCTGTGAAAAAAAATAGTCCCTGCGGTTGTCGGCGATAAAGAAAAATGTAGCCCGGATGAATAACGCTGATATTATGTCACGTATGTCTGGTTTAAAAAGAGATTGATTTGATTACACAGGTTTAGATTCTTCCATAACAATAGCCCACCTCCACTGATGAGACAACGCCACCACTTATCCCTGATGCAATTAAGAAACAGAGGAAGAGGGCTTGGTTTTGTTTTACCACACAAGCTTTAACACCAACATACGGAAAGATACACAGTATGTGTCCTCAGAGGCTGGTCCTGGTGAAGGAGGAAAACCAAGAAATGACCAGCTTCGACAAACAGGTTTGGATGTAGATTGCTTGTTCAACACCAGGAAAATAAAAGTCCTAACAAGTAGGTAACATATAGCAATTGTTCCAGCAGTGGCTCAGTGGTAAAGTGGTCACATACTGCTGTTGTGTCCTTGGGCAAGACACTTAACCCACATTTCCTGTGAATAATAATAATTGTTCTGTGATTCTTTTGGTGGTGGTTGGAGGGGCAGTTGCCACACTTCTGTCAATCCAATTCATCTCAATCAAAATCAACAGGGATCGTCAAAAGTGCTGCACACCAAAAAATAGGTAAAAGCACATTAAAAGTCAACCTCTTAAACAGAGTTAAAAGCCAAAAAGAAGCAAATATGTGTTTTAAGTATAGAGAGTGAATCAGCCGGTCTAATTCGCTCTCTGTCAGACTGCTGTGGCTTAACGAATTATGCAATTGATTGTAAATGGTCCTTGAGTGAGCAGGACACAGGAGGTTAGTGGTTCGATCCTTGCTCCTAGTGAGGGGGACCTTCTCTGATCTGTAATGGTCTCCAGTTCCAACTGCACATCCAGACTCCAGCCTGTGTCTACACAAAGTCTTATTCACACAGTCTTCTGTCAGGACTCAACCTTCACTTTACTCTCTTCACCCACACACCTCTGCACTTCACTGAGGATTGACATCTCGGAGCTGAATCACTGAAGGTAAGGGGCCACGGTGGTGACCTCAGGAAGAGCTGTGCTTTTTGTGAGATACAGTCCGTACACAGCACTTTTACAGGCTGAGGAGCAGGCAATCTGCGCCATTTGGAACAATCAAAGCTATCCACAGCATGCACACATTTTCACAATCACTGCCACTTCTATCTTGGTGGATTTCCACTGAACAGGCAGCCGGGTTGAAACTGTATAATCTGCTTTGCTCTTGAGTTGAATGGGTCCATAGAATTTAGATTAGAAACACATCCATGTAAACTCTGCCATGATCAGACCAGACAGCAGCAGGAGGGCCTCAGATCCAAGAACGTCAACACTCAAGAACTGGTGAAGTAACTAATCAAACAACATATAGTTACATAGATAGTAATCAGTGTTGTTATCATGAACATTCTTAAGTTCCTTTAATATATTTTCCCACCAGTCTATAAGCCTTAAAGGTGTAGTCTGTAAGTTTTCATAAAATAAGTAAAAATTCAAATAAAAATGGCTGACTCTCTGGCTCTGTTCTGTGATGTAAAGTGGGTGGTTTGTAGTCTGTCAAGGCCAGACTAAAGTGAAGCTCGACTATTATTGGTTAAAGAGTAAATCAGTAAAAATGTTTTATTCCACTGGCAGATAATCTTACTTGAAATAAAAGAATAATAATTCCCCCAAAAGTGTAAAATATGCTAGGCTTAATAAGTACATGAATCCACTACAGTCAAAACAACGCAAAGGGACTCGATGCAACTTTTTACATAAGTTAATCAGCTTCGGATTCAATGTGATCAGTAAATGAGTTGTTGCAGGGGTGAATGAAGCTTCCTTCCCCTCCACCTCAACAGAGAATAGCCTTGAAAGAATGAATGCAACCAACCTGGATGTCTTGCAAGAAACACAAATTGTATTTCAACAGTCTTTTACGGGAATGATAAGAGCTTTTAAAAAGGAAAATTCTGAACTGAGGCAGACCACGTGGTTTGTGGTCGACACATACCATTATGACCTATTCTACATTTATTATCATTTGCATTATTTTTTCTTATTAAAACAGTGCCTTTGAAGAAACTGTTGGGGGAGCTTTGTAGAAGAAAGTTACATATAATCCCTTTGAATCAAGATTCTTCTTCTGAATTCAGGTCATTTTGACTAACCTAGATTCATTTTTGCAGTGAACCAGCTTAGAACATTCACTCTATGAAGTCATGTATAAAATATTGTACAGCCCTCGTAGTAAGGCACAGATTGTGGGATCCAATATGGAGCCTTCCGACGTCCATATCTACCGTATAATAACTGTGACAGGCCGAGCTACAGGTAGCCCGGCACACATACACTCTCACATACTGCTCTTTCTTCTCTCCTGCCCCCCCACCCCACATTTCCACCCTCCCCTCGCCTCCCTGTGTGTTGTCGTGGCAACGCAGCAGCGGTCACCCCATTCTGCTGCCGCCTGTGTGGAAGTGGAGCCGCTTCTGCCACCGTCGGCTCCCTTCTTTCTTTGTCCCTTTTGAAATGAGAATAAAAATGGCCGCCGAGGAGAGGAGGGTTTGAGGAGACAGAGAAGGGCTCTAGGCTTTCATCCATCCTTCTCGCCTAGCATCCTTTTGTGCGACGGGTGGCTCCTCGCATGTCACGTACAAGTGGCTTCGCGAGAGAGAAGCTGTGAACTTTTATTAGCTTGATGGTGCACTGTGTGTAGGTAGGTGTGTGTAGGTAGGTAGGTGTGTAGGCAGGTAGGTAGGTAGGTAGGTGTGTGGAGGTGCTGTGTGTGTAGGTAGGTGTGTGGGTGCGTGCAGGTGCTGTGTGTGTAGGTGGGTCTGTGTGCGTGCAGGTGCTGTGTGTGTAGGTAGGGGTGTGTGTGTGTGTAGGTAGGTGTGTGTGCGTGCGTGCAGGTGCTGTGTGTGTAGGTAGGGGTGTGTGCGTGCAGGTGCTGTGTGTGTAGGTAGGTGTGTGTGCGTGCAGGTGCTGTGTAGGTAGGTGTGTGTGTGTGTGTAGGTAGGTGTGTGTGTGTAGGTGAGCGTGCGTGTGCATGCCTGTAGGTGTGTGTGTGTGTAGGTGTATGTGTGTGTATGTGTGTGTGTGTGTGTGTCAGTGTAATCACCATACACAAAGAAAAGTGATCACGCCAATGGCTTACCTCTGTATACTACACATACAAATGTACAAAATGGCTTTTGGTTTGGCTCCGGCCCAATCTCCATTAACAAAACCCTTCAAGTACAGCACTAGATTGTATAGTAGACTATGTAGTGGACCGCGTCGAACACTCGCCTACTTTTTCATTATCGGTAAGTGACACCAGGGTAACTCTGCTAAAAAAGCTAAGGTAAATAAACTAGGAGTAATTATAAAGTAATTATAAATCGTAATCTTGGGGATTATCGTGTGTGTGTGTGATTACATTAAAGAACAAAATGGCTGGCGGATGTTTATGTTAAGAGGGAAGTTATAGTTCTATTGGTCCTCGAAGGGAAATTTTGACCTCTGCATGTGACCCATCCTTCAGTGTCGCTGTGTGGGGCAAAAGGCAGCCGCAGCGCACAAGAACACGTCTCTAGATCATGAGCCAGGATCTTGGTCAGGGCTTTCCCAGCTGGAGGATTAGCCTATGGTACATGTTTTAGGTTGATGGGGAAACCCACCGAGACAGGGAGAACATGCAAACGCCACACAAAAAGGCCTGCTAGCTGGTCTGGGAATTAATATTGTGTGCCACTCTGACTATGTAAGCTGGCTTTAGCATTTTCACACTAAAACAGCCTATTGAATAATAATTGAATACAGGTTTAATAAAAAGGTGTCTCGAACTTGCTTTTATTTCAAGGGTGTTTGCAGTTTGAAGATTGAATTCTCTCAGTTGTTCTCAAACACTGGGTTGGGTCGCCAACGTTTTTAATTTGGTTACTTAAAGACTTCTTTAATGGGAGATGGGGCAGGAAAATGGGAGGGTGTTCCGGATCTTTCTCACCATTATTTTGGGGGTCCCGGTCTGAAAAGTTTGAGAAGCCCTGCTCTAAAACACTGTCACACATGTCATCTGTCCTTTACTTTTCATGATGCATTATGGGACATTTTGAGTATGCTACTTTTCATTCACTAGACATTCAGACTATCTAAACTAGTTCACTGTGACCTCCATACAGCCCACAAACCGGAGGAAGGCCATTCAAATGCTTTATGGAGTGCACTTCTGACGTCTACTGCACTATGTTGCTAGTCAGTTTGTCGAGCTGTTTATCCATCTCTGTTTGCTCCGGTGTTGCATCATAATAACATGTGTGGGAGTCCCTGATGAATATGAATACGAGTTGGAGGTATAATCTGGTGCACATGTGAGTGACTAAGCATGAGTCCGGGTTTTGACAAGAACAGTAATGATCCGTTTGATGAGGATGCAGGAAAGTCGTGAGCATCACCTTGAAATACCCACCACCATAGTATGTCGTCATGGGTTTGGGCCACAAAGGTGTATTTCCCAAAATTACCCTGTTCTGTCTGCGGAGGCCAGGGGAGGGTCTTAAGTAAAACTCAATTACTATTGGTCAAAGTGGTAACCCACAAACTCGGATCTGATGTTGCAGTAGAGGCCAGGGGAGGGACTAAAGTAAAATAATAATATTGACTGATCACCTAGTAGCCGGAAAACACTTTGCATTGCTATCTGCACTTAATGTAAATTATCGACAGAATCCATGTTTTGGTTGATTAGTTATACAATGGTTAAGGTTATGGGTTGACATTTTTTAATGATGATTGCTTTGAGTTATATCAGCAGTCACACATTGGTGGTGGTAAACTACCTTTTTTATTTGCCCTGGGGCAGACTGAGGGAGGCGTTTGCAGTACTGCTGCCCTCTTCAACCGTCAACACGTTTTTGTTGAATTGTAGTTTTAATCTAGAAATCTGATTATGTGTAGGCCTTGCTCCACATATGACATCATAACTAAGGCAGGGGTGTCCAAACTATGGCCCAGGGACCAAATGTGGTCTGCAGAGCAATTTTTTTTACCTCTCAATTGACCCAAATGGTCTTTTTACTGCATGCGACTCTACATAATCCATGTTCACTATTCTTTGTGGTTATTGTTGTAGTAGAGAGGGACAATAAGTAAATAAACCTGAACATAAGTGGTCAGAAAACAGATACAACCGAAGGAGACTTTTGGTCACATGAGCGAGTGGCCCTCCTCAGTATTCATTTCTGACATGTGGCCCTCAGTGAAAAATGTTTGGACACCCCTGAACTAAGTTGATTCTTTGAAGGGACAGGCTTTGAAAAACATGGGGAAATCAGAGCACTTTCCTGTGAATCCTGAGATAACCCATTAGGCCTTGCCATGGACACAATAGAGCTGCAGCTGCCTCTATGTTTAAAGTAAGACATTTGTTGTAACAGCTGTTAAGAACACAACTGAAGACACAGAGGGCACTGCTCAAAGCTCCTGTTGAGTCTATTGTTTTCTCTGTTATTAGTAACATATCTGTGAAGTGGAGCAGATGTGCCCCTCTGTAAAATGCTAACGACAAGTAAAACGCAGCTTGATGAGAGCTAGCTTTTTTCTGTGGTTTAGGCAGGTTTATCACTTTTTTGGTTCGATTCCCGCTCCAAACTACATCGTACTGCAGTTGTGTCCATGGGCAAGACCCTTCACCCACCTTGCATGTGTGTTTCTTGGTGGTCTGACTGGTAATTAATTTGGGGTGAGCTTCTTTGGTTGGTGGCAGGGGCTCAACTGGTAATGTTCACTAACCGGGAGGTTGAAGGTTCAATTCCGGCTCCAAAAATGATTCATTTTGTTATTGCTTCCTTGGGCTAGACACATCATCCACCTTGCCTTGTATGTGTTGATTGGTGTGTTTGGTGGTGGTCAGAGAGGCCAAATGCATGGTATGGATGCCACATCTTGTCAGTTTGCCCAAGGGCAGCTGTGGCTATATGAAATTAAAATTACTTGTAAAGGTGTTTTGGGTCCCTCGAAAAGCACTTTACTGTTCAAAGCCCTTGCATGAAATGTTATTAAGGTTGTGGGCTCAGTGGTAGAGTAGTCATCCTATCACCAGAGGGTCACCGGCTCGAATCCAGCTTGAAACTGTGATTACCGTTGTTGTGTGAGAACGTCAGCCATGTCTTCGTCAGTGTGCCCCAGGGCAGCTGTAGCTACAAAGTTAGTTTACCACAATGAATACTAGATTCAAAATGTACACACTTTAAGGAAGCCTTGAGGCATTGTTAAGCGCAACATGAATCAAATCCAATTTTTATTTTGCAAACATTGCACAGGACATTATAGTCACATGTTTGTCGGAATAAATAGAAAAAAATAAAATAAATAGCAAAATGCATAATCTGATTCAGTCACACACCGGTTGCTCAGACGTGATGTTGCGCCGGTTCAGATGCGATCACATACGGCGTGGGCAATGCTCATTAGAACACGCTCTCACCTGTGGAGCTGTGATATTCACACCTGTCTCTGCGATCACTCCATCTGTCTACCTGTCTCTCCGCGCTCGCCTCGTCCTCCGGCTCCATCACGCTGTTGCCAAGGCGACAGCAGCAGCTATTGTGTACGCGGTTGCCAGGTGACTGGTCGCTGTGGCGGTGATGAAGAATCCCCGAAGCTGCTGCCACTCCTCTCCACAGAGCCTCCCTTCACAACAGCAACCTTTAAGAACAAAGACGGACATGTTGGGTTTGATTTTTCTTTATCTTCATCTTAGAACATTTTAAACAAAGAAGTCTATTGCCATCTGCACATTAGTGATTACAAAGTTTATTCATATCTGTAATTTAAGGAATAATATAGAGATTGAAGGTACAATATTTTAGACAAATCGGATAAATTGATGTACTTAATGGCTAAACAGTAACCAAACCAGGTCTAAACTACATCCACTACTCTAAATCAGGACAAGGTAAGGATTTGCCCAAAACAAATTCAATAGTAAGACAAGTCTAAACCAGGTCTGAACAATGTCTAATTGAAAGTAGGACTAAACCAGGATTAGATATTATCCAAACCAGGACAAAGTCAAGAGTAAACTTGACTAAAGCAGAACAAAACCAAGACTGAACTGGGTCTAAACCAGGGCTAAAGCAGATCTAAATCAGGACTAAAGCTGAACAAAACAAGAACTTAAACAGGGCGCCATCAGGTCTAAACCTGGACTAAAGCAGAACTAAACCAAGACTTCTTCTTTAGACCTGGTTTAGACAAACTGAACTAAACCGGGATTGAACCAGGTCCAAACTAAGACTATATAAAAAGCTAAACCAGGTCTAAAGAAGAACTAAACCAAGTCTAAAGTAGATCTAAACCAGGCCTAATGTTCCCTCATCTAATATCAGTTTTTTTATGAACATTGTCCCATTTTATATTAATTGGCTTTTCCATATTAATTTACAGTCAAACATAACAAAAAATCTAAAATCTAGACTCGTACTGGACCTGGATTTTCTCCTCTTCTCGTCATGTGATTACCCATAATTCCTCAGACCCTCCTAAAAGCCCACCTCCCGCTCTTACCTCTTGTTTTTTTTCCATTTCCATCATAATACGACTCTTTGCTCCTCTATGCCCCCTTTTGTCTTGGCCTGCCTTATTACCGGACAATTTCGCCCCGGCGTCGCCCTTATCCTTTTAATACACTTACTTTAATGTGCTTCATAATTCCTCCCGCAATCACAAAGAGGAAGATGATGGCAGATAAAATTGAAGATGCCGTGGTCTCTGAAAAAAAAAGAAAAAAGGTGTTTCTTTTACCTCCGTTTTTTGGCATTTTCATTAGAGTTTGTTGAAAGAAAATGCATTACAGATTTGACAGCCGAACCGATTATGTTTTTTGCCCCCCGGGACTGCATTTGGGGGTCTCGAAGATTTTTTTTTTTAACTTTTAGGCACATGAAAAAAAGGATAAATAATATGTGTAAATGTATGATCTAATTAAAGGGATCTCAAATCTTGCTAAGAATGAGTTTGGGAGTCAGCCGACGTTTCCCCAGATGGTCATCGGAAGGCAAAGTGGACAGCAGCTCCAGCACTAAAGTGGATTTATGGAGGACATAGATGGGCGTTTATGGGCGTTCTCGTGAGGAATGGGGGAGACAGAAGGATAGCAGTGAATTTCTTCTACATTATGTCACTGTGCAAGCATTGAAACATACAAAAAAAACAACAGACCTCCTGTATGGACTCACCACTGTTCAGATCTAATGCTTGACACCATCTCAGCCAAATAGGTACATACAGAAAAATAAACAAAAGAGTAATTCCAATTTGATTTGACCATCTCGACAGCAAAACTCATACAAGGTCTTAATTATTTCACAATCAAGCACACCTGAAGTGAGGTTTAAAAATGTATACTATTGATTTATTTTTAACAAACCATGAGTAAACCTGGTCTAAACTAGAACTAAAGAAGAATTAAACCAGGACTGAAATAGCTCTAAGCCAGGACTAAACCCAGACTAAACCAGATCTAAACCAAATCTAAAACCTGGACTAAACCAAATCAAAACCTGGACTAAACCAAATCAAAACCTGGACTAAAAGCCATAAATAAGACTAAAGAAAATTTAAACTGGGACTGCAGCCAACACCATAGGGCATGGGTGTTGGTCTAAAAAAAATGGGTAGAGCACAGAGTGCCATTGGTCAATCAATGGTTGATTATGAACATTAATTATTGGTCAGTAATAATTTTCTGAACCAGACCTAAATCAGATTTTGAAGCCATCTATCTGAAACAGAGTTGGAGAGGCCCTATACAAGCTGAAAAGGAAGCTTACCAGTGTTTAGCTATTGAGTGTATCAATGCCATTTCCATTATCCTCACCCTATTCCACGCTCAAGTTAAGACATGTCCGATTACACTCCAAGGTCCAAGTTCTTGCCAACAGTGGTTCCTTCTCTCACTGGTCAGCCAAGTCCACGAATAATTGATTGTACGAGATGAAAATCACAGTGCATCTACCAAAATGAAAAAGATTGAGCTGGAAATACAATATGGAAGGCTTGAGATCCTTTCAGAGGCATTATTTTATAATATGTATTTTTTTATTGATAGACAGTAAGTGTGACAGGAAGCGAGGGAGAAGAGCTGGATTCAAACTCACGATGCCCGGAAGAGCATTTCAAGCTCTGGTCATGGGCTGCACGCTCTACCGATTCTTTGGAGATTAGAAATCTCAGTTCTTTTCTACACAAGTCATAATTTTGTCAATTCATGATTACCACCTAGTTTTGCCGAGGACCATGCTCCGTGCTGGATTAGGATGGATAAAGCAATGTTTAAAAAAATTGGGGGAAAAAATACTGTATACTCATGACTATCTGAAAGCACTGCACAGTAACTCGCAGACCACACCAGTGCCTATGCTGCATCGACAGCCATTTCGGCTCTACAACAGAAACCCACCAAAGCTGCATTTCTTTGTGAGGTGAATCTAAAATATTTATTTATGAAGCAGGCATCAGAAGTGGATCATCACAGCAAACTTTTTTAAAAGACATTTGTGTTTCCACAGATTGTTGTTTCCAAAATGGAGTCAGAAAGGCACTTTGATCTTCAGTTCAGTTGAGAAGATGAGATGTCTATAGCTCAGATCGGGACGACGGCAACACAGAAACGTTGCATCAAAAGTGACGTCCTGCCTACACAGCCCACAGTAGGTAATCACCAGACAAGAGCTCCCCGTCTGCTATTCCGAAAGCCCCGGTTAAACCTTTGAAGCCGGGGGTTTGGAAGTACAATTGGTCGACTGCTGGTGCTTTGTGTGGTGTGAAGTGAAATAATACTCCGGTGATGAGCAAGAGGGAGAAAAACAGGCACATTTTGGGACAAATTTAGCGGATGGATTTTAATTAATTTTTATCAAATTTGTAAATATTTTGTTACAGAAATGTACTTTGATATTATGTAAATCCTCTAAAGTGGTCGTAACACCATCTTATTTTTGACCTCCTGACATTATGTTCCACCTTCTATACAAGATTTTTCTGTATTTCATAAGCATCATTTGGTTTCCCATCTCCTCATATTGTGTCCTACCTTCTACTCATGTTTCCTACCTCCTCATTATTTTCTACCTTCTCCATTTTCTCTCTCCTACCTCCTCATTTTGTGTGATACCTCCTTTTTGATTTCCTACTTCAAGCAGTCTCCCACCTCCTGACATTGTCTCCTACCTCCTTATTGTTTACCTTGTCATTTTGTGTCCTACTTTCTTCATTTTGTGTTTCCTACCTTCTACTCATATTTCTTACCACCTCATTATGTTCTACCTTCTTACATTGTCTCCTACCTACTCTATTTTCTGTTTCCTACCTCCTCACAGTGTAGGTCAATCCCCCACTGTCAGAAGTGTATCTAATTCAATTATATCTTATTGATAGACTTGCTCCAACGCGCAACAAAAAAAAGGGGTGGAGTACAGGGGTCAAGGAATCACTGACCAATGACGACAATCAATGGCTTTGTCCGAACATAATCCGTAAATTAAGAGCGCTTTGGATAATATCCCACTCATTTCAGGTCACCAGCAATCACGTGATTCTGGTGCATGTGAAAAAACTCCACTGATGTGTTTCTGTAAATAAACTAAGTGATTCATTTATTTGGATGTTATACACAAAGGAACTGGATTTTTGGCTGTAGGCATACGAGCTAATAAGCTAATGTCACGGCTTATTTCATTCAATGGACCCTTTCAAAGTTTGTAAAAAGAAAGTTCTAAATTCCAGAATGGAAGCAACTGGAGGAAAGACCATAATACATTTTCAATGGAGAAATTAGTTATTAGCCAAAATATCAGGAATGAAGATGCCTCCGCAGCCTCTGTAGCCTGCTTTGAGCCTGTCGTGTTCAGTCATCATTTACAACTACACATCAGCACCCAGTCTCCATTTGATTCCACAAGTCGGTGTGTAGTTCAAGGACCGGCGTAAATTTTGCCGCTATAAATCGGCTTTATTGTGAGGTGTCTGTGTATGTTTGTCTAACTGTGAGAAGACGGCCTTTTTACATCGTACTGACGCCAGCTGTAGCTCCCGGGGCACAAGGCGCACAGTATCTCACCGCTGTCAGTAGAGGACTGAGGACAGAGGTGAATGGGGTTAAATACAAACCAGTCGCGCTCACAAACAAGGCCGTAACTGAGCAGTCATTTTAATGGCTGATTTACTCACACGTCTTCTCGGATGTACTAAATTTCAATGTGCAAAAGCTGGAAAAATAGACGGTAGGTTATAAATATGATATGGACACTAATATATTTACTGTAGAATGAGTCAAGGAGTCTGCATGTTCTTACAGTGTTACTACAGAGGGTTCTTGCCGGGTACTCAACACATGCATGTGTTAGAATTGACCCCTATAGTGAATCCTTTTCCCTCGTTGATTGTATGTGACACAAACTGATATTGTCCATAGTGTACCCCACCTAAGGCCCATAGATGCTGGGTAAGGCTGCAGTAGAATGAAGGGGTGGAATTAAGTTAAAAGTGAACCGAGGGAGAAGAACCATCACTCTTCCATCACCACCTCAAAAGCAAAATCATCTCACTCTGCTTACGTACTTAAATCATCTCACTCTCCCCCATCACCACCTCAGCCACTTAACCATCTCACTCTCCTCATCACCACCTCTATAGCAGAAACATCTCACTCTCCCACCATTTTACTCTTCTGTATTACTATCTCAGCAGCAGAACCATCACATTCTACATCATCAACCCCAATACACACTCTTCAATCACCACCTCACCAGTAGAACTATCACAATCTCTTCCTCCATCGCCACCATCTCGGCAGCAGAACCATCTCCCTCCCTTAATACCCCCCTCGCCTCTCGCTCCAGATAACATCCTTTCAAACACACTTGTCTTTTGCAGATCCGTGGACGCTGAAAGCCAGTGACAAAAGCCTTAAGAGAGATATTAGTGAAAGTGCCACGCTGGCATTAACATGTTCCTTCCTTTATGGCACTCCACATAAAGACCTTTTTATATCATTGGAGATAATTCGTCCCTCTTCGCGCGCAGGCCTTTTATCAGCTTTTTTTAATCGGCCCGTCCTCTTAACAAGCATTTTCACTCGGAGTACAGTCTATTCACCGGCGCTATCCATTTCCTCAATCTTCCAATTTGGCCAAGCCTCATTTTGTGTCTTCTGTTCTCTATTGAAGGCCCATTGATGGAGGCTCAGGTCTGGGCAGGAGTGTGTCTAATGCTTTTGTGCTCATTTTATGTTGTTGCATGTGTGTGTTCTTCCTTTGGACATGAATACAAGTGTGTGTGTGTACTGTAAGACCGACAGTGTGACTGTAGATTCAACTGTGACCCAAACACTGTTAACACCGCCTCAATGAGACGAAGTTATCTATAGTCTTATGTAAGTGCATGTGTTAGAATCTAGCCAATGGTAGTCACAAACCAGTATTCCCCTTGTCCCAGTCCCAAGCCTAGGTAAATGGAGAGGGTTGCATGAGGAAGGGCATTTTGCTACCTCATTAAACCTATGATGACATGAAAATCACCACACTCTCGGAATATGATTATTTGCTGTGACAATCCCCAGAAAGAACTCTGTTACTGCTGTTTGTCATGGTCATTACTTCTGTGTGGAGTTTGCATGTTCTCTCCGTGCCTGCGTAGGGTTCCTTCCGGGGACTCTGGTTTCTCAAACCACTAAAAACATGGACAATAGGTTCCACATAGGAGCCAGGACTCCCCTGAAAGAGATTCTGGATCTCACTGGGACTTTCCTGGTTAAATAAAAAAAAAAATGTGTGTCTAAAGGATGGAGAAGTGGACGGTAGCTTGTTTGATCAAAGTTTGATGAGCAGTTACCTTCAGCGGTCTACTTTAAGGTATTCGTTGTCACAGAAAACATAACATTTGGTACAGTTCAATTCTTGATTCTTTGTTGATGTAGTTTTACTCAGATTAATGAAAGCTCTGTTATGGATCATGTATACTTCCGGTTAATGCGAGTTGCAGGCACAGACCTCATTGCTGTGGTTAACCATTTCCCATTTCTGATACACATATGTTGTATGTAGAAATGCACTGAAATACAGAGGCAGGCAGTAGATTTACTTTTTAATAAATCTTTACTGCACAGTTCTTTTTACTTGAGTAATAATATTTTGAAGTACTCTTACACTATTAAATTCTTGACAATCTAGAAAGAGTAACTTTACCATCTCTGTGTGTCATGTAAGAACAGCTTTATGTGAAAAATGTGATGTGGAACTTTAGTTCCTTGTGTCTTCATTTTTGAAAATATTTACATTTTTAGTTTATCTTTTTGAAAATATAAAAATCTGTTTATCTTTGTCAGATTACCACAAAATTAAACAAATAATCTGACATTGCGCTCAAACAGTTACTCAGTACTTAAGTAGTTTTTTCACCCAGTACCTAAGTAGTTTTTTCACCAAGTACCTTTCTACTCTTACTTGAGTAATTTTAAGTGAATGAGTACTTTTTACTTTAGTAACATTATTTTGAAGTAACTGTACTCTTGAGTAAAATTATTGGCTACTCTACCCATCTCTGATGAAATATGAACTACACAATAATCATTTTTAGACATTTTCACATAACCAACTAAATCTTATAGCTGCACACGTTCACCGGCTTTACTCCTGATGCCCTCCCTTTGATAAGACTAACCTTTCTGTCACTGGCCATTTTTTTACCTCCACCATTATGAGACACACTTGCAGCTGTCCTGTGGAAATCTCACACCGATACACACGCTGACATCAGTTCTAATTATGACACGAGCACAAACAGTGGGACAGAGGCGCACACAGAGCTGACACCTAAACAAACAGACTGGCTCAGATGGGCGACACACGTGTGGCACCCGTCCACAGGCCTGTTTGCACGCTGCCATTGTCCCCAACATCACACGCCGACAGCCAGTCACCGGGGATTACCAAGATCGATGCTCAAATACACAAATAATCAGGAGCGGAGTGAAGGGGCCAACCAGAGTGAAGGAGGAGTGAGGTAGGATACGGAGTGAGAAGGTAGGCTACAGATTATGGAGGTAGGACACAGTGTAAGGAGGTAAAAAATGTAATTTCTAAATTCCAGAATGGCACTTAATTCAATTAGAATTAGCCACAAAATATTGCACATGAAGATGGTTTTGACAAATGCCAACCACTCTGCCACATGTAGGTGATGTCAGAGCCTGGTTAAGAGTAAATGAATCTACCTCACACTGTATGTTTATTTAATGCACACATTAGTAACAGTTAGACTTTTGGCTGGTGGTAAAATTCCTGATCATTAGGTTTTACTGGACAAGTCCTTACAGAAATGTTGAAGACCACAATAGTTTTTTCATTGTATGTTCAGAATTATTCTACCCCTCACCACAAACACTACTTTTTTCTAAAGTTAAGTCACTCTGGCTCCAGTCGCCTCCATTCTGGAATTTTGAACATTCCATATGACAATTATTTTAAAGGGTCTATAGAAAGGGGTAGACCACAATCAAGGATAGGAGTTAGGAAGTGTTGAGAAGGAGAGAAACTATGCAAAGATATAGGAAAGAGTGTGGTCAGATAGGATACAGAGGCTGTGTGGAGGTAGGAACAGTTTAAGGAGGTAGGACACAATACATGCAGGTTGATTGCAATGTAGGGAGGTAGGAAGGTCACAATGAGGATGAAGGAAACAGTGAGAAGGCAGGAAACAGTGCTAGGCTGTAGGACTCAGTGTGAAGGTATGATACAAAATGAGAAGATCACAATGTGAGGATGTAGGAGACAGAGTGAGGTGGGAGGATACAGTGTGTGCCATCTAGGTGAGGAGATTGCAAATGGAGTAAGGAGATAGGACTCGATGTGAGGAGCTAGAACCCATAGTAAGAAGGCATGTGTGGCAATAAGGAACAGTGTGAGGAGCTAGGATACAGAGTGAGGGAATAAGACACAATGTGAGGAGGTGGAAGAACATAGAGGAAGGGTACAAAGCAGGGTAGGAGCTAGGACATGATGTGAGGAGGTAGGAAACAGCATGAGGTGGTAGTAATCCATGTGAGGAGGTAGGAATCCATGTAAGGACATAGGACCAAAGCTGAGGATGTGTAAACTGGAAGTCCTTTTATGTTGTAGCTTAGTGTTTAGCATTAGCCAGTGATTTCTCTTTATCTTTGGTTTGTTTATCGGTCTTAGCCAAAACTGAGCAATGCATGTATTTATAAAAGAAATGTCCCAATACTTACACCATTGTTCCCTCCATCACACACCAACAGCCGTCACCGGGGATTACAGTCAATCCTCAAATACACAAATCATCAGGAGCTGAGTGAAGGGGGCAACAAGTGAGCTGTGGTGACCCCGGGGGACACCAGAGGGGGCTGCTGAGCTGTTGTACTGCTGTGACAAAAACACAAAGAAAGAAAAGAAAAGCTCCTCCACACATCTGTCAGGACTGAAGCTGTGCTAGGCAATTCTGGTGTGTTGAACATTTGATAAAGTCAAAAGCAGCAGATGTCCACAAAAGAAAGAAAAAGGCAACATTCATTTAAAAAGGACTGAGATTTTGGGCCCCTCAAAGCAGAATTACCAAATTTAAGGAGCGAAAAGGATGGCTGTCAAGGGAAAATGGTCAAGAGAATGTTAAATCCGTGTCGCTGACAAAGCCATATACACAAAAAAGGAAAATCAATTTCAACTCAAATTGTGCCAAAATCATTCACAGGCAAGATCTGTCATTGTCTCAGTTTACTTAAAAAGTGGATTTAAAACACCTGGGTCAGATCCATAGTAAACCCACAGCCACAATTTGAAAAATGCTCCACAAATGGGCAGTGCCTGTTGGAGACAGAGGGGCTGGTGAAGGTTTGGGGTGAATGTGGTGTGAGCCATGCGCTCAAATAAAACTCCTGATTCACTACAGTTGCCTATCAGAGCCTGAGGGCCTGTGGCAGACATGTGCCATGACATATCTTTGACCAATGAGAACATTCAAACTCGAAAACTCAAACTTAGGTTTTGTCCAGATGCTGAATTTTTCCTATTTCTCAAACTTTTTTTTTAACAATCGGGACCCAAGGCCAATTTATAATCCGGTTCAGCACTGTTTATCGTTTGCTCATTCCTCCAAGTTTTATATTATTTTTAGAATTTAAACAAGACTACCAAAAAAAATGAAAAATGTCATTCAAAGATCCAATTTAAAACTTTAGATTTTTTTATCAATACATTTAACAGGTATAGTCCATAAAACAGACAATTTAACAATAATAGACAAAAAAAAATTAAACTCAAGATACTAAAAACTCTACTACTACTCTCTCACACACTTATTGAATTCAGTTGACAGTCAAATTATATACTACGAGTCAATTTGGACCAAACAAGACTTTCCATTCTGTTTTTCAACGTTCAAATGAAGAAAATGTATTTTAAGTTTCATTTCATGTTTTCAGACTGAAATTATGAATTTTGTGTGAAAAAGAAATGACCAAAATTGCATACATTTCCAGAAAAAAAAGTTATCAATGATGATAGAGCCAGGTTCATTTTGTAGACAGATGCAAAATTTTGGGAAATTTGAATCTCTTATTTCAAAAAGGACCAAACTGGCCAAAAATAGCTTTGCATGTAGTGTCTCACCTTAATGCCATTTTTGTTTAGTTTTTTTAAATGCAAATACACTTTATTTTTTTCAAATGGAAATATTTTTGGTCAACCCAAATACAACCTTTGCCGACCTTTGTGTCCCCAGCCAGGCTATGAGAACCACTGGCTAGGGGGTGTAACATTAGACAGTGCAGCATGTGCAACTAAACGGGGGCCATGAGGTTTAGGGGCCCACGGGACTAAACATTGCAATCAGGAATGAGACCAGAACTAAACCCAATGAAACCCTTCTTAAGCCATGATTAACCAAGACTAAGTGAAATAGTCCGTGTGAGTTGAATGCACATCATATAGTTGGATTTATCTACTATCTAAGATTTTTCGTGTGAATTATTACTGCACAATTTGGAAGTAGCGCAATGATTTACTTTTTCTCAGTGCAGGATTAAACCAGACCCACTCAAGACTTGAACTGTACAAGACTCCTGAGTACTAGAAAGAACCACCAGAGGTACCAGTACCACAGTTTGAGACCCACTGGTCAATGGAGAATAACATAGTTTAGTAAGATTATTTGGAACAGTAGAAGCGCATCATTATAAACAAGTAAACACTGTTCATAAAAGACCTCTTTCCTTTAACAGTTATCTGCTCTCTTTAATACAACATAATCATCATAATAGCCGACAATATGAATGTACATTAGGTGCAAGGTCAGTTTTGTTACATAGAGTACTTATATTCATTGAACATTTGTGCTCTATATTTCAGTTTGAAGTGTTTGATTTTTGGACTTTGTTTTATTTCATCACCAGTCCATAGTCGTACCCCACAGAATGAATTGCATAATTGTTTTCCTCTGGTTCGAGTTTTATTATTTTGAAATTTATACTGCCCTCTCAGGTGATCCCCGCCTTCTCTATTCCTAAACACGTTTAGTTTGACAACAATTTATTACTGGCTTTATACATAATTTGTGCAGTTAATTATTTTACAATGTCTACGTTTTTATTACCCTGACTGAAGAATAGTGGGCGAGTATGATCCCGATAACTGACATTGTGTATCACACGTGTGGCCCTTTCTGGAGAACACCGAGTGGGTTTAATTAACTTAATCTTGGCGCAGTAACTGAGGTATGGTTAGATTATGGAACAGTGCAGCATATGGAGCAATTTATAATCCACTTTTTTAGCTTTGTTTGAAATTGCAATGCTTTTAGATATTTTATTTTGAATGTTTAATGTGGTTTCCAACTTATTTTATCATCTATTATGACTCTTAAAACATACAGTGTATACACATCTTTTAATTACATTTTACACATTGTCCAATAAAATCATTAGAGACTCAAAGAAAAGCTGGGGCTAAAAATGCTGCATGAAAACCATTTAAAATCATGTTACAATTTCTGCTCAAAGGTCCTATTTTATATAAAATGTTAATGTTTGAGTAATTCATTATGTTGAGCTACAGTCCTCTCCAAGAGCTGGAAATGGACTGATGAGTTTACAACATCATAAATTGGGGCAAACCACAAAGTGCTCCTGCCTGCACCCAGAGAAGCATCGTTGCCACCACCATTTAACAAATATATCTGATTGGAGAAGATGTGTGTTCGGCTGTGGGGGTGTCAAGGCTTTCTATATCCCGGAATAAGTCGTTTTTTTTAAACCCTGAAAACCAGCACAACCCATCTTAAAACGGGGACAGGCGTCTAATCAGACCGTTTCTCATGAAGTCCAAGTAAGCGCGCCACAAGACATCTTGTATTAGATCAATTTTGGGTGTTTGATGTTGCAAAAACATTAAATGGTACATAAATGATCAAATAAAATAAAATAATAAAAGCTTGATTTAGCAACTTAATGGCAGAAAGGATACAACTCCCCAATACATCTTCCTGGGTTGACGTACATGTGATCTGATGTTAACCGTAGTCCGTAAGCCTCACTCTCATTTATATTTCACATCAGTGGTCTTGGCTGACGACATGACATTTGTTGTTGTGAGCTTCCGGTATGCATGTATGAATATGGACATGGCCCGTTCACAGATCTCCCATTACTTCCACTTTGCGTCATGCTAACATCATACACACGCGTAGCCGAGGTTAGCGTGCCCCGCCGATGCTAACCTCACGCGTCTCTCCGTGTACCATCCTGGTGATTTCTGGGCCTTGGCAGGATCAGTTGCTCGTTTGCCAGCATGCGTGTGATTAATATTCGAGGGAAACAGCTGGCGTGGCTAATGGCGGTCCCTCCCCAGACCCTCCCCTCACCGCTACTGCTGTTGCTCTAATCTGAGGCTGAATCTAATTGTGTTTTTCTGCTGAGGAAGGCTCCGTGGTGAAGTGACCCTGACGCGCGCGGTCGACACACACACACACAGAGTTGTCTGGTTGGTAAACAAAAGCAGGAGGATGAGCTGCGTATTAGCATATGCAGACCTTTGACTGTTGGTGGGGACTAGCTAGCGCTGCCTGTGCATTTTGGCAACAACTGCAAATAATCAAAAAAATATATGAAAAGAATCTCATTATCTCAACAGAGAGCAAGAAAACTTCTGACGGCCTGTGTGTGCAGTCAGTGCATGGGTAGAGAACATTAGTGAGTGCCCTAATAATACTATAATACAGTTCGATGTGGTAGTTTTCTCCAAGATCGCAACTCGTTTACCCAACTTGGGTGTGTTCACGTCCTTTCGCTCGTAAATTTGGATCCAGGAAATGTCAAAATGTAGTTCCGTAAAGTAAACTAATTGTAGTCCCAGTTTCCTGATATGTTTGTGGCTTCTGGATGGAGCAAAATAAAACAATTACTACCAGGACTAAACTAGGCCTGTGTCGTCGTCCCCGACAGCAAGATGTATATTGGCGAAACGGCCCCATATGTCTGCTACAATGGTCACCAACGGGCACCTTAATCAGACGTGTGATTTCTAAGGTTTTTTAATATTGTTAACAAGCAATTAAGAGGCCTCGCCCCCAAACCATGACAAACATGAAAAACACATTCACTCACACCACTTTGGCCGGTTGGATTTCATGCACATTTTTAGGGCTACAATTTACGTGCTGATTAAGACCAGATGGAATTTATCTCCGGTTTAGTCCTGGTTTATACATTGTTTAAAGAAGCTTTACAATAAAACTAGCAAAACATCATGATTTTTATATGATTTTAGAGAACCTTACGAATAAATCAATCCTTGACCCTGATTTTTTTTTTTGCCAGGACTTTAGTAGAAAATCTTTTAGACGAAAATAAAAAATAAACAGACAACACTGGGTCTCAGACAGAGAGTCTAGGCATCAGCTCAGTCAATTATCACAATTTAGCCTGTTAATTAGCTCCATTAGCATCCACGCGTCCAAAGTCAGTCGGGCCCCGTCAGTTTGAGAGCCGACATGAAAGTGACTGCTTAAGAAGTGTACAGAAAAACACTTGCATCATTAATGGAGATGAGATGGAATTAGCATTTTGTACAGCGTGCTAAATATGCGAGTGTGCACGGTGTGGGTACAGGGGAACTAGAAGCTGCCATTTTGTCCTTCCTCTGTTTGTCAATCAAGCAGCCACAGGTTGGCATCTCGAGTCTTGCTTTAACCAGTTTATACTATGTGTCCTTGGGCAAAGACACTTGAATACAATGTGTTAGTGTGATTGTAGTAGTCCTAGAGCCTTTTAACGCTTGTGAACAGAAAATTCTGGAATGGAGGCAACTGGAGGAAAGACCATAATACATTTTCAGTAGAGACATGAGCATTAGCCTCAAAATATTGCAAATTAAGGTGGTTTTGACAAATGACAACCACTCTGCTACATGTAGGTAATGTCAGAGCCTGGTTAGGAAACTTTAGTGAATGTACCTCACATTGTATGTATATTTAATGGACACATTAGTAACAGATTTTGGCTGGAGGCCAAATTCTTGATTTTTAGTCTTACAGAAATGTTGAAGACCACAATTGTTTTTTTCATTGTATGTTCAGAATTATTCTATTCTTCACCAGAAACACTACATTTTTGTAAGTGAACTCACTTTGGCTCCATTCCAGAATATTGAACATTCCACATGACAAACATCTTAAAAGGGTCTATAGGCCATTGGCAGTACATACTATAAAAGGTAGTTTTCATCACAAGTGAATTTCACTTTGGAAAGCTCAATATAAAAAATAAAAAATATCCATCATTACTATTATTATTAAATGTTCCCTGGTTTGTGGAATTTCGTTCTGGTCTGAATCCAGGGCCGACGTTTTCCCCACTTCTTTTTCTCTCACACTCAGATCCTCCACGGTCCAAGGCGGTGTACTGTGCTGAACATGAATCATTCTCATTCAGACAGGCCTGATGACGAGTTCAGGGGCATTCCCTGTTCCAAGGTGAGGACCACATACTTGTGAAAATGTAGTCAAAGCATTATTAAAAAAAAATTAACCACATATTTTCTGAAGATTTGATTGTTTCGTTTCATTCTCTCTAGTGGTTAGATGAATGGACCATCTAAAGACATTAAAAAAGGCACTGTTCATTCAGTCAAAACAAAAGGTGGTAAACAACCTTTAAAGCCACAGCTGCCCCAGGCCATACTGACAGTGTGACCAAACACCTCTCAGCTGTCACTTACACATGGTGGATAAGGTGTCTTGCCCAAGGACATGACTGTATGAACAGGTAGGTCACAGTGGGAATTCAACTGCCAACATAGTAAGCCTGCTGGCCTTTACAAACAACTCCACTGTTTATTCATTCAGTGACATACTAGTGATGGTAAGCCACACCTGTAGCCACAGCTGCCCTGGGACAGACTGACAGGAATATAGCTGTCAGCTATACCATGACAAAAAGGCCTCTCTGATGAACACCAAACAGCGCACAACATTCATACATTCAGGCATGTTGAAGGTTGGAGTGGGGATTTAACTGCCAACCTCCTGATAAGTGGAACGCCTTCTCTAGTGCTAGCAAAAACATGGTAACCTTGCTCAGTTTCAGCGCCAGCAGTCCACACTGAAGCACTAGCACACACATTAACATCAAACAATAGCCCGACAAAATCCCAACCAGCTCAACACAGCAATAATGTCTGGAAATGTCAGGGCTTAGAACGGAAGCCCCTTTGGACCAAAATGTATTGTCAACACACACAGTGCTCAGTCAGGAGCAGAAGAAATGCTGCTTTCATTCATAATTTTTGTACATGATCATAGATGAGCTGCAAAAGGTGTCACTACAAGAGAAATAAACATTTATACTCCTATTCTATAACACTGCAGTGGCATAAGGTGATGATGGGCCTGGGGCAGGTTTTTGGAATGGGCCCTGAGGGATTTTTTTTTTTTTAATTACTTTATTACAGTGTCATTTACTTGTATTTATTTGCTTTATAAGATGACTAATTTATTATACAATTTATATTATAAAATAGGAATCATAGTCTACCATCAGCACAGGTCTTTAAGGAAAGACAATCTATAGAGTGACTTCTAGGGCAAAACTGAGTTCAACACTGAATGTAAATTTAAAGCAGATTGATCATAAACACTTTACTGCCACATTATAATTATAATAGTATATAATATAAATTATGAAGTTTAAAACACAACCCCACATCTAATATGTTTTGTATGCATTAATTTCCAAAATAAAATAATTACAGTATAAAAACCAAAATTACTGGGCAAGTATTTTTCTCTAAAACAATATTTTAGCTTTATTTATTTTTTTGTAGAAGCAGCCTATTTGAGTGATTCTTTAGATTCTGAGCCCTTGATTTTACAATTGTTTTTAAAATAATTAAATATAATTGCTTCATTGAACAAATATGTGTTGCTAACTGCATAATCACAGACAAACCAGAAAACTATATAAAATGGAATAAAAACATTCCAGTGTGATGTGTAGGCCTTCCATGTTTATTTGAACCTATGGAAGACATCCCATAATTGCTTTGCGCTTTAATAATGTGCTGCAGATAGAGCTGTGAGCACGCGGCCCGCTCTAATCTGACTGCGTTACCCACAAGGCCGTGCGTTCCACTGCAATTTCCTGTTCAGATTATGAAGGCGCTTTCTCCACAACAGGCTGCAGTTGTGAGACAAATACCATAAGGCCGTATTCTCAGGGTTAACTTAAGAGCAGCACCTATGTGGGAAAAACATGCGACAAGAAGCCTTCAAACTGAGCAAGGACACAATACAACTACATATCTATGGAATTATGTAGGTGCATTTGACATTTACAACTGCTTTATTCTCATTTATTTGTTCTTAAAGAAATAAAAATTAAAATCAACATTACGGTATAGAAAGATTTTCAATAAGAAAATCGAATATACCTGAAAACTGTAGTGTTTAACTCTACATGGGCATTAATCCACTTGAGCTGAAACATTTAGAAGCAACACATTTTTAATGCATTCCTTCATGGATTGGTTTTGCTTTTTAGATAGACAGAAAATCCCCAAAAATCCCTCCCTGGAGTAAACATTTAAAGACATTTAGAGCCTCTAGAACCGACCTGGTCAAAGTGCGGTCCGGGGGCCAAATGCGGCCCTTGACCAGTCCATGTTTTGCCCGCAGAAATCTTGATAAAATATCAGCACATACATATCATAGGAATTGGACTATGCAATACCGCATTTCACATTTGTGCGTCACATGTTGATAGCAACAAACAGTTAATGCATTCGTTTGCTGTGTCAGTGTGAAGGCAGTAGACCACAAAACCACAAGAAAGTGGGCCCTTTTCTGACGGTGCATTTATTAATTGTGCAGTGGACTCTGAAATAATCTGTGTAGCAGTTTTCATTGGGTAGCTCATCTCATCAGGTTATCGGCCCACAATCCCCGATCCTAGGGTGGCCCTTGGGATAAAATTATTGCCCACTCCTGGTCAAGACTGTTTATTTAAATGAGCATTTATCATGATGCTTACTGAGATTGGTTAGTTGATTTTTTGTTTTGTTTTAAATGGACACAAGAAATGGAGACAACCACAATTGTTTGTCAGTGTATGCGCTCTTATCAGAAATTCTATGAAGATTGACTTCAGACAATTGAACTATCTTGATGCATTTCCAACAAATATATTGCAATAACAATAGATTTTTACCCTTTAAAGCATCTGTTTTTGGTTTACCCCTTGTGTCTGGAGCTCTAAATAACTCTTTCTGAAACTAGAATAGACAGTGAAGGCAGAACTAAGAATTTTACCTGCCGTTTGTGCCGGCCTATTGATTTCTGTACTCAGAGAAATTGTGGTTTTGACAAAAAGGCACAGTGAACGTTTTAAATAAACGGTCGATTGTAAAAGTCTTTTTCTAGTACCTCGAGTGTGTGGTCAGCGTAGTTAAATTTACTGCAGTAGATGAAGAGTCACAGATAGCTCTCGGAACATGAAAGCAGGATTCACGTGTTTTTAATGAAGGCTTTTACGAGTTCAACAGTTCAGAACTTTGAGAACTATTGAAGAGAGACTGCGGCTGGAACGTGGTGTAAATCAGTCCAGAGATTGTCCCAGTCTCACACAGAGGTGTAGGAGTCGCAGCTTTCAATTTTATTACAAACAGATATTGCAGACAGTAAATCCAGAGTTCATATGTTAAGGCACTGGCCCGGGTAAAAAGAAATATATATCTACATCTAAAAATGCCCCCAAAAAGCGCCAAAAGTAAACTCAAAATATACCTGAAAATAAGCATATGCCATTTACAACTTCAACTTTGCAATATTTAATAAAACATTTTGTAACCGTTCTCACTGCTGAAAAGGCTGAGATTAGGCCCTCTTTCCCCCTGCTGGCCATGCATATTTTACTGCCATTGAAAAGTAGAAGCGAGGTGGGATTTTCTTCATCTGGACATCAACAAGGTAAAAATCAAGTGTATTATAGTACCACAGCATGCATTTTAAAAAACAAGCAAACTCAAACTAGAAAGTCAAATTGATCTGGATCAAAATCAAATCAATTGTTCCTTGTGTCATTTCTGACCTCCCCTGAAAACTGTACCCAAATCCGTTCAGTAGTTTTTGTGACAAACGCTACCAAAAACATTACCTTCTAGATAATTCTGTTTTCTGAGATAAAATTGCTGTTTGTTACATTTAAAACAATTATTTTTGGAATACATTTCTTTCTCTCATATAAATAAATGTAATAAAATTGAGATAAGGCCTTTCTTCCTTCTGCTGGCCACACCCGCTTCAATATTGCAGCAAAGGCAAACCATGGAAGGTAGTATAGCAGTAGGTTCACGAATAAACCAGGACTAAATAAGGTCTAAACCCAGAACTATGCGAGTATCGTTAAACAGAACTAAACCAGGTCTAAACTGAAATTAATTAGACAAGTTCTAAATCATAAACTAGAACGCACAGACCTCCGCCAAGGCAGCACTTTTCCATGGATCACTCCCAAAATTAAAATCAACTGGTCTTTGTGTAATTTCTGACCTACCCCGAAAGTTTCATCCCAACTTGTTGCAAGACTTTTTGAGTAAACAGATAAACCAACAAATGCTACAGAAAACATGACCTCCTATAGGCAGAGGTAAATATTACCCAACAAAGTATCACTAAACAAGTGTTAGACGTCATACAAAACACGGCCATGAACAGGAAGCCAAAGCGTTAAAAGCCAGACAAGGAAAACCACTTGAGTATAAAGATCAATGACCACACAGTACTCTCATACGGTTACACAAGACAGCAAAGCACAATAGGATACAAACTGTAAAGCAACACACAAAACAGTTATTGTGTAACAAGTGCTAAGCATCCAGGTAAAGCAAAGCAGAGCAAAAGTCAAGCAAGCAATCAAAAAGCAGCAGCTTCTATACACAGTAAAAAGTCAAGTGAAATGCTTATCTTTGGTGGTTTTATGGAGGTCTGAAATGGTGCCAGGAATGTAGATAGAACCCCACAACATACAGCATCTAAATCCAATTGATTTGGATGTAAAGGCTAAACAGGTGAAACATCACACAGTACTAAACAAAACACCAAACCAAAGTAGAACAAACAAAATCAAAACAGCAGGTATTAATGAATTCAGAGTGAAAACTATCTGGGATCATTGCAAGACATTACAACCATCAACACTGCACAATGGTTAGAAAAGCTCAAGCAAGCAATGCATCAGAGGTTTTAAGAAATACAAAAAGCTAGCAGCACAGAAACACACAAACACAGCAAGGTACAGGAAGCCAGAGCAATACAAGCAAAAGCAAAGCACGTAAAACCAGCTCAAAACAGACCAGCAACCAGCTCATATACATGTTAAAAAGTCCAACCTTTGGTCGTATAATATGGTCTATGGATGGATACCTCCTTATTACCCTAAAAAAAATTGAAATAGTCTCTATTTATGAATTATTAAATTAATTAAAATTCTTGACGTAAAAGTCAATCTTGTTTTTACCTGGACCAAATCGAACAGAGCAAGGAAACGTCCACACTTCTTTGTTGCTCACCACCATTTTGTATCCTTTATGTTGCTTTACCGGTTACAGCTGCATAATGTGATTCTTCAGGATTCTGATTGTATTGTTAACTGGACGTTCAGGCACATTAAAGCTGACCAACTTTCTTTCATTCATTTCTTCATGTATATTATTTCAAGTCTCCCGGTCACCAAAATGTTAGTTGCAATGTACAACTTTCTGCAGGCACACGTTGCAAGCTATTCACAGGTGTTTTGCATTGTAGCGCTGATTGAAAGAGGTGTGGCTTAGGGTGGGGCTTTAGGTGATAGCTTCAGGTCCCCTAGTAAAGAGAAAAGATCACAGGATCAATCTTTAAAACAGCACATCAATCTCCAGATTTTTACACAGGCTTTTTATTTTCAGTCCAAGTGTTTTTTGAGCAGAGTCTCACTTGCTAAATTGTCTCCATTGTAGTGTCCATGGACTGTTATCTGTATTTATTTCTTTCATCAACAAACTACATGGTTCCAAAAGCAACTAGAAAGCACCCAGAGAGCTTTTAGCTCCACCAAGGCAGCTCATTTCCACTTCCAAAATTTAAAAAACTGATTTCATCCAAATTGGTTCAGTACTTTTTGAGTAAAGTAGCTAACAGATGGCTTTATTTATAAAACCCTGGAGCTTAACGGTTATCTAGATCGCTCCCAAAATTTGCTAACATGACAGACGGACGGACAAACAATACAGACAACAAAAGTCGCAATGACATTGTTTTAAAAATCCTGGATTAAGACGGCGATCCGGATCACTCCTAAATCAATTCCTTTTAATTCCAAAATTAAACATTTCTGACCCAGAAATTTTAGTCAAAGTTTACATTAAATTGTTAACAGACAAACGGACAGGAGGACAGGCAGACAGGAGGACAGGCGGACAGGAAGACAGGAGGACAGGCGGACAGGAGGACAGGCAGACAGAAGGACAGGCAGACAGGAGGACAGGCAGACAGGAGGACAGGCGGACAGGAGGACAGGCAGACAGGAGGACAGGCGGACAGGAGGACAGGCGGACAGGAGGACAGGAGGACAGGCGGACAGGAGGACAGGTGGAGAGACTGACGCTACCAAAAACATTACAAACGTACATAAGTATGAGAAAGGACTCAAACTGGGCTAAATTAGATCTAAATAAAATAAAATAAACTGT
>JAVQKC010016852.1:0-16634 GCA_036025475.1 Philypnodon macrostomus
CACCGATCCGCCTGTCAATCTCACGCTCCGTCCTTCCCTGACTCGTGAACAAGACCCCAAGATACTTGAACTCCTCCACCTGAGGCAGGGACTCTCCTCCGACCTGGAGAGGGCAAGCCCACAAGTTTCAGATGCAATACTTCATGTGTATTTATCACCAGATTTATTTATTATTGTGATTTTTTAAATAACTTTAATTAAGCCTTTTTTGTGGTAAAACCTGACTATGTGGTTATAGTGATAATTGCATTTGTGCTCAAACCACAACTGTTATAGCCTACAACTCCGATACAATATAAAATTATACAAAACAAAACAAAATGTAATGGCCCTTCTATAGAGACAAGCATTAGCACAAATTACAAGTACTATAGTATATGACATGTGAAATGTATATACTTGTCCCTAAGATGTAGTATTAACACCTATAGAAATCACTGGTATCACAAGAAAAATCATATCATAAATCAAGTCCCGCCCTATTTAATATGATTATTCTTATGGACACACTAAGTGAAGTATCAGATTTTAGCACACTCATAAAAATGTAATAAACATATTATGAGCCTACATATTTGCACAGTATATCTTATTGGCCCAGGTTGAGGTAGATATACTGGGTAGCTTCAATCTTGTATAGATAAAAAAAATCATTCAGGTTATAACACAAAGCATTGGCCCCTTTCTGATTCTATATTTAACCAAAAGTGAGCTTATAAATGCCTACAATAGAGGAAATAAGTTACCTATCAATACGTACCCCACGGACCTCCTTATACAGTAATAGATCGTGTATTCAGACAACTTATATTAAGTTGTAGCGACATCTAGAGGTGAGTGTAAGACACACAGAGGTTTTACTAGTTTGAGCTCCAAGACAGTCTATATATAAGGTCATCGGTTTTAGATTATTTATTATTTGGCTTATATTGTCATCAACAGGCTACAGTACTGCTTAATAAGGCCGACTTTCTTCACTAAGCAGAAAGCAGCCAAACTGAAATCTAGAGTTTCATATAAGTATTGTATGTAACAAAAAAGGAACTTATACGTAATGTACATTCTATTATAAGTGCATGAATATTATTATGATGATTATGTCGTGTCAAAGTGAGCCATAATAACTGTTTATAGGAAAGGGGGTGGGATTCAATATGTTTTTTTTATGTTTAATTCACATTATTTTTTAACATTATTTTGTTTTCCATATCCATCTTGTATATTCTCGTTTTTTACTAGTTTCGTTCTCGTTTTTATAGTGTAGAGTTTTATTTTATTATTTATTTATTGTATGTTTATCGCAATTTCCTAATGACGTGAACCTGTTTACTCATATATGTCAATAAAACCTTTCTGATTCTGATACTACTGTTCAAAAAAACTAACATAACTAACTAACTAACTAACATAACTAACTAACTAACTAACTAACTAACTAACTAGCTAACTAACTAAAAGTGTCAAAACTGTAAATATATTTACAAAAACAACGTCTTGAAATGTAGGTCAAATTTCCATCAGGCTACTGTTATGATGTTGATACCATTAGGCAACAGTAGCAGATGCTTAGAGCCCCGAGCTTCCAGGCCAGGACCAAATATGTATTTATATATCTTGATTTGGCACAACAATCTGGTTGCTGTGGACTGACAAATCAATAGAATTTTCAGATAAGCGCCACATATAGAGCCCCCCTCCTGTTCATGTTCCCCTTGAGGCCTCAAACCGCTAAAACCGCCACTGACGGGACGTACTTGTGCAGTCCATGCCTGGAACTCGCCTGACTCTCGCGACAGGTGTAATTACGCACGTGCGTCAACGTTAACGCGGTGATGCGTATAGGGCTTCAGCGGGTACAGTACAGGAACCATGGCAACAACATTCAACACGTTGAAATGAGACTTAATTATGAACAACCGAAAAATAAAGAGAATAAAAGAGTTTCATTCTGTTGCAAGCCCTTAATAACAGTTCTTTACATGAGTTAGCTTTTGTGTAGCCTATAGACCCTTTCAAACAGAAAGTTCGAAATTCCGGAATGGGGGCAAGACCATAATACAGTTTCGATGGAGAAATGATTGCAAATTAAGATGGTTCTGACAAATGACAAGCACTCTGCTCCATGTAGATAATGTCAGAGCCAGGTTATAGGAAACATTAGTGACTATAACCCACATTGTATGTTTATATAATGCACACATTAGTAACAGTTAGACTTTTGGCTAGTCTAGTGGGGAAATTCGTCCTTAAATGTTGATGAGACAATAGTTTTTTCCTTGTGTGCTCAGAATTATTCTTTCTCTCACCACAAACACTACTTTTTTGTTGAGTTAACTTCCACATGACAAACATCTGAACGGGTCTATACTTCGGGCTTATTGTATTAGTCCAATACCCTATAGCACTGCTCATTAGGGCTTCTGTATCCTCACTTGACACAGGCGCCTATTGATCTATAGGTACTTTGAATGTGCCATATCAACTAGGCTATTTGTGGCTGCTGAAACATGCAATAAATGTATCATAGCTTGCAGTATTTCCGCCAGGCTATATACTTACAGGCTATATATCCAGGCTTAATGTGCCGTTTCACCAAGTTAATCAAATGATTGACTTAAAATGGGAACACACACATGGGTTAGTCTGTAAGCGATCTACCATGAGCACGACATGTAGGTTACATCCCGCCCACTGTAGCTTACTGCCTCCCCATTGGTTTGAACCGGCTTTCGTTTCCAAAAGTAGGCGGGTTGCAGCCAAAGAATGACGGATGTATTTGCGTTGTCGCTTAAAGAAACAGCTCTCCCTTGTTCACACGGCCTACCTGGCGCTCGTATAGACGGAGGAAAACATATCAGATGAAGAGGAGGAGCGCCCAGATGTTTATTTTTTCTCCGAGAGATGTTGCAAGTCGTGCACAAAATCCCTGAGACCGGGATACGGCGCGGTCGTTGCTGATTATTGGTGGACGACTGCGCGAAGAGGAGAGACACCCAAAAGTACATACAGCAAGCTATAGCCAAGTGCAGTATAGCGTGAGAGTCTCGAAGTTGCAGTAAGTGGAGCAGGTAAAGTGAGAGAGAATGGGGTGGTGACTTTTACGCGCAGTCTACGTGAGATTTCAGCAGCGTGGTGTAGTCCAAAAAGGCGAAGTGCATTGTACATAATCTGTTGTTGAAATCTGTGTGCCTATGCCAGTGACCTATATCCCATGCATGCTCGCCGTGTGCACACAGTAACCACAACAGCGGACCAGTCAACATGGGTATCAACGGGCTTGACAATCAAGGCCAGCCAGTTCTTGACGTGGAGGGCAAAGATGCTCCCCAAGAGGCTGATAAGAGCGAGCAGGCGGCGGGCAGCGAGGGGAAAATCACCCACGAGGATAGCTCCGTGCAGCTGATAGAGGCCGGGTCCAAACCTGCGCCATCAGACACCGAGTCGGGGGTCCAGGTGGACAGCAGACCCGGCGCAGGCTTCGTACCGCCCGAAGGAGGGTACGGGTGGCTGGTGGTCTTCGCGGCGACTTGGTGCAATGGCTCAATTTTCGGGATTCAAAATTCTTTCGGTATCCTTCATTTGATGTTGGTGCAGGAACACGCAGACCCAGAGGACAAGACGTCCCATTTCAAAGTGGGTGAGTATCCAGACAGGTGTAACAACTGTCAACAACGCACAAATACGGTTATCGCAAGAAACACGTGTGGCATATTGTCAACACTTGTGGTCACCATTGTTTTCTGCTTAAAAGATATGCGCCATGTCATGTGGAAGTTCAAAGGGGTTCAGGTGTAAGCAGCCTTTGTGAGCGTACTAAGCATAGAGAAGTCACACGTGTTTGACCAGGGCTGTCTTTTGATGCATCCCAGTGCGTGGCATACATTTGAATTGGCAGGTTTTGGATCATTTTCATATCGCTACCAAAAAGTTGCATGATAATTATTCATTAACACCAGTAATTACTAACCACCACTCATGTCATGTGAATCGCGATATGTGCTGTGGGCTTTTATATTTTGGCCAATTATGTGTTGCGTCCGCTAAAGCAGAGGTCCCTAACAGTCCACACCAAGGATCGCCTCAGAAAATATTTTGCTATCCAAGTGGGTACTATTGTATCGGATGAAATTGAGACAAAACAGGACTAAACCAAGACTATATCTAGTCCAAACTATGGTTGAACATAAAATCAGGTCAAATTAAGTTCTAAACCAGGACTAATCTAAACTGGGGCTAAACCAGGCAGCACTAAACCAAACCTAAACAGGTCAAAACCATGTCTTAGTACCACTAGAGAGCATATTGGTTTGTTTATGCATTGTTTCATGATCATCCCTAGGGAAAAGCTGCCTGACATGTGACTAGCCCTGGTTGGGACTTGAAGCTTGGCCACATGCTTAATACCAAAATAAGCTGTGAGAGATAATGCAGACGTATAATAGCTTTTGGGTTACAATAAAGCTACTGTTGTCAAATATTTATCTACCACTATATTTACACCAAGCTTTACACTTTCATTATGTTTCTCACCGACACGGATTCGGACAAGCGGAAGAAAATGGATGGATGGATTAAACGAGGCATAACACAGGAGTAAAGACAGTCTAAACCAGGACTAAATCTAATCTTAAAAATAGGATCATAATCAGGATTTAAAAAAGGTCTAAATACATTAGGGACTAAATCAGGACTAAACCCAAGAGGACTTAAACATGATCTAAACAAATAGGAATATTATACAATTAAAAATGCATTACCAAACAAAACCAGGATTAAGTCAGGTCCTTTATTTTTATTTCTAGATTTGTTGTAACTTTCTGCTATGATAAATGTTCCTTGACCAGCCACAGTGAAATTGATTAAAACTCAGTAAAAACAGTACAGGTTAATAACATACCTCTGTTGATACTTGCAGCAAGGTATTTCTTATTGATGCTGGCAAGGAGGAGGTGACAGCAATGCATGGTTTTCAGGTTTTGTGTAAAGTTACAACAGCAGATGAATTATAGACTGGGTGCTACAAGATATCTGAAAGCTTAGAACCATAGGACAGTAATCGCTTCATTGAAAATATTTGGCTTTAATGTTTGGTTAAACTATAGGTTTAAACAAACAGTGACTAAATCAGATCTAAACCAGGTCTAAATCAGATCTAAACCAGGTCTAAACCAGGTCTAAACCAGGACTAAACCAGGTCTAAACCAGGACTAAACCAGGTCTAAATCAAATCTAAACCAGGACTAAACCAGGTCTAAACCAGGACTAAACCAGGTCTAAACCAGGTATAAACCAGGTCTAAACCAGGCTTAACCAGGTCTAAACCAGGTCTAAACCAGGTCTAAACCAGGTATAAACCAGGTCTAAACCAGGACTAAACCAAATATAAACCAGGACTAAACCAGGTCTAAACCAGGTATAAACCAGGTCTAAACCAGGCTTAACCAGGTCTAAACCAGGGCTAAACCAGGACTAAACCAGGTCTAGACCAAATCTAAACCAGGACTAAACCTGGTCTGGAAAAACTAGGATTTTATAAGGGGTTAAAAATGCAAAGCAAAACCAGTGACTAAGGTCTAAACTAGTTCGATCTAAACCAATGACAAACCCTGGTCTAAAAAAAATCTGAATTTTATTGGCATAAAAAATGCATCACTAAATACAAGTCTAAACAGGTATTATGCAAAGATCAGACAGGACTAGATTGAGATGAAACCAGGATCAAATTATGTGTAAACCAAGTCTAAGCAGTGGCCCGCATGTCGTGGCTCAAAATTCAACTAAATCAAGACTTAACTATACCAATAGAAAGAGCCTGTATACCACCAAGTGCTTCCACCGTCACGTCTTACTGCAGTTTAGATTCAGATTGCATGCTTTCAATTGATTTATTTGTTAGTTGTTCAAGGTTCTCTTGCACATAAAAGAGTAGGCTGTGTCCTGACCCGTTCCCCTCAGTAAATAGAAGAAACCTGTGCAATTGAACTACAATAGTGCCAGTATAATGTTTTTGAGGGTTGTGCCTGTAATTAGTCCATGCACAATGTAAAAAAACATCATGCATTAAAGATTTGTGGGCTTTTCTATAAGCTTAACTGACAAAGGAAAGACTTGTGTCTCAGTGTAAATCTTGATTACAGATTACTGAAAGGATCAGTTTGATTGAACCCTTGAGGAAGCATGAGGAGACACTTTACAATATATTTCTATTTATTTATTAGTTATGACTCAACTGCTGCTCCTTAAAAGACTTGTTGAAATCAGCTAGTTGCAACATTCAAAATAATAATAACGCATTAGTCTTGTGTAGTGCTTTTCTAGACACTCAAGGACGCTTTACAATTTCATGCGATTGTTATTCACTCGTCAGTTACACTTTCATACATGGGACAGCTGGGTGAAGTGTCCTGCCCAGCAACAACAGTATGTGCTCGGGTGGGATTTGAACCTGTGACCCTGCATGGGGAAACTGCCCCAATACTGGTCTATTACAAATTTATAACAACCAAACCTACGCGTCACGCTATTTTCAAATAAATAAAAATAGCTGTTCAGGATAATTCAAGTTATAACAAAGGTAGACTGGACCCGTCTCAATTGTCTGTTTTTGTTACTGTATTATCAATGTAATTAATCTTATCATTAGTGTGTTGAATAACAAAATGCTGTGATTTCAAAAATAGTAGTTTAACCTTAGCCTAGTAACTCATGTTAAACTTCACCAGTCTGTCTATTTGAACTGCAATCACTGTTTGCTTTTTATAACCTTGTCTCTATGTTTTGTGTGGCAAAGATTACTCAGATGTCTATCCCAAAGCTCTCACATACATAACAGCACAACTGCATTATTAAACTATCATGTTATAATTACATTGTAATTATGATGATAGACTATTTACATAAGTCACATAAATTACAAAATGCTTTATCTAACCCTGTTCTATGATTGTAGTCGTGAGTTTGTCAGAAAGAGAGACCAGAGACCAGTAGGCAGAATCATCTACATGCACATACAAAATGACTGACGAACAAAAGTGGTCACTTCCTTTTATACTAATGAAAATCTCTTCCCCGATTCCGGAAAGACTGTTCCCTAAAGATTCCAATCTGTGTCTGGTGCTGCATTGAAACAAAGTGGAGCCATCAATGGTGGAATTTGCTGTGGGTTATTCAGAACGCCTGGTCTCTATAATTAGGGACAATTCACAGGCTACCTCCCATGACCTGGGTCACAGGTCAGATTCCAGATGGTGAAGGCACTCAAAGTTGAAACAAGGTCTTTTGCATAGAATCATGTTATACATATCAGTGCAAGAGTCTGACTATATTTCCACAACAAAGCATTACATTAATTATCCATAGTATTATATTTAGTGACATCATTCACATACATTGAACACATGATTGCAATGATGTAAATTCGTTAATCTGTCATAATTATTATCCCATCCCTGGCCTTTCCTGCAACATCAAATCAGACTTTGACCAATTGTCCCCTCCCCTGGCCTCTACAGATGACCTACTTTACATCAGTGTCAGATAGGCAAGGCACGTTTATTTGTATAGCACAGTTCATACACAGGGAGACTATTCCAGATTTTACTTCCATAAAACTGAAACTCTGCTTCACCATGTTTAGTCCTGACTTTGGGCACCAGCAGAAGGCCTGTGCATGATGTTCTCAGGGTCCGAGATGGTTCATATGGGACCAATACATCAGAGAGAGGCCATGGAGAGACTTATACACAAACAGAGCTGTTTTGGACAGGACATGGTTGTACTTCCTGGTTTTAGTCAGGACTCGATAGTCAATTTTAAGCATGTTTTACTTTTTATTCAAACTTTTTTCTGTTTTAGGGAAGACATTTTACAGACATTAAAAGGGTAGCCAAATAGCAGAAGATACTTTTCAAAAGGCATTCAATTCTAGTACGCCTTGTGTTGCCTTCGGGTCAAATTGAATTTTTACACACAGATAAAGTAGTATAACTGCTTTAGCTTATTTTGTGTGACACATGCATCTTTTTTGGGTCAACTTGAGGCCCAGTACATTTCATTAGTTTATTCCTGCTGTCACAAGCCTCTGTTGTTTTTCTGTGTAGACTTGGCTTGATTTTGAGTACCTCCGAGGCAGCTGTAACATTGAGGTTGCCAGATCAGGGAACTCTCAGGCATTTTTGGCATTCCTCACTGTAGAAAACTGGCCTGAAGTGAAATCGTTTCAGACTACAATTGTCGTCGTTTCATACCATCCTGCCTGTATCTCTGCCAGATCTACATTTGCCTTTGCTCTCTTTTTCCAGAGTAAACAGACATTGTTGGAGAAGCCATTTTAATTTAGTGTTGACAAGAGATGTAGACCAATCATTTGGTCTTAAATGAACGCACTATATCGCGATTCAACAATTTTTAAAGATTAGCAGATCATCAGGTGTCTCTAAGCATGTGAGAAAACAAAATGAGCAATGCCACTGTCAAACTCATTTAAGTACGAAATATTTATACAACTAGAAATAAAAAAATAATAATAATAATTTTGGGCTCAAGGTATTGGCTAACACCTATAAGAATCTAAATACAAAATAAAAAAACTCTAGAAATCCTGGATAATGAATTATAATGTGAAACGGTATTTTGCAGGGTTGAAAAAATTCTCTTTGTGTTAGCTTTTATAACATAGTGGGCTTTGATACTGCTTGTGAATTGAAACACACACTCCTGTACATAACGAGATCTTTTCATGCCATGTTTTTATTCCCAAAGTACAAAAACACATCCTTGTTCAATGTTAAAAATAGATTGCCGCTCTTGTACACAAAGACAAATTACTTTTCAGTAGGATTTCCATTGTTTACGGCCGAGGTGCAACCAAAGCGTAACTCAGAGTCCTGCATTGTTTGAAACTTCCAGTGTAATAAACAGGTTACATAGACGACGGCTGCTGCAGAAATCGAAAGATCAGGCTATAAAAAAAAAAATGTCTACTACGAGAAGACGTAGTAGACCGCGCCACTTACAGGAATGTACCTCTGAGTTTTCTGCGGATGTTAGATAAATGAGACCAGGCCATTGTTGGTGTATCGTAGTGTTGTGGGAGGCCCAAGACGATCTTAAAGAAACATCGTGCATTGTTTAAATCCACCCGGTGCCCGCCCTGATTGCACCAGGGAGGGTTTATTTTTTTGTGGATGGTGACTAATTGTTTTTGCTCTTGCCAATGGGGCAGTTGTAGTGGCAGTTTCCGTGCACACTTGAGCCCGGGGCATAATTCTGTGTCTAAGTGTGATGGCATATTAATGTGTTGATTTTCAATTTGTATGAAAAGGGACCGGTAATACTAGATTTTCGTCTTCTTCTTTTGTACACGTAAATGAATGTTTTTTGTTGTTGTTGTGATATGACATAACATGAACGATGTTATGAACCCTTCTGTGTATGCTGTGATCTAGGGCGGGGGGCCACAACCTCACAATTCAATACGATACATGATAAATGGCTCACAATAGGGGTGAACAATATGGGAAAAATATTATAGTTTATGATTTTATTAAGATTAAGATCATAATTTTTGATTTTATCACAAGTTTAGTTGACTTTTTATTTTCTGTCCTACACAGAAGACTACTGATACCGAGTCATTGTACATCCCCAGTGTTCATCATAATACCTCATACTATTTTTTTTTATTATTTTTTATTAATATGAACATGAGCATTGTTACAGTAAAAATGATGTTGGAGTGCAGAGAATAAATGAATGCACTGTATCACGATTTTACGATCTTCCCAGACTAAGCGGATTTTCATAACTTCGTATCACGATTCGATTTTTATCACCATATCGCACACCACTAGCTCACAATACCGATAATATCACAATATACTGATATGGCGATAATCGATATATATTGCACATGATAACCTACAATATATCAGTTTTTAATGGAACTAATCGTTTTTAAACTGTATTCCAATTAATGGATCATCTTTTTTAATGAAATACATTTAAATTAATAAACAAAACTGGTGACTACAACTGTATCTGACAAACAAATCTACTTTCTCAAAATAAGAAACAAAATTTAAGTACTGCCAGATTAAAATTTTGTGAAATATAAAAAATGTGATTAAATACACATGTTTTGTCACACCACGACTGTGATCCATGTTCAATAAATGTGTAAAAAACTACATTTTCTTTTAATAATATCAGTTAAACTTGCAACAACAAAAAATCATTAGAAAGTACTACTTTTGAAGGTCTTTAAATAGTACTAGCAAATACGTAAATACATCACTACTCAAAGAAAAACAATTACAGTGCTTGCTTATGATTCAATTCCAGAACCTTAATGTGAGGTTGTTGTGTGTGTGTGTGGTTTCTTCTGTGTACGCCGGTTTCCCCCATCAACCATAAATGTACACAATAGACTAATCTTCAAGCTAGTAAGTACCATGACCAAGATCCTGGCACATGCAATTCCAGATGAATCTGTCCCAAAAAAAATTGGCAATGAATTAATTAGCAATCAAATAGCTTTTAAAAAAATCACAAACATTGAACCAAGTGAAGCTAAAACTATGGATAGAGGATACTAAGGTTTTTCATCTTAAATGCCAAATTACATATTTTTTGTACAGTTTTCACCCAGTTACTGCTCTGTGTGAGTTGTAAAATCATGTTCCTCTCCTCAAATGGCATGTTTTATAGTTTGTATCCTCCAGTTAACGATTATTAAATTACAAAATTAGTTGGTCACAATTGATTTTATATAGCCCTTAACTACATTGTAGCTACCTCATTAAGTACAATGTAATACACTGTGTAACAAACTGTAATAACATGTAACTACATTGTACACACAGAATGGTTAAGGTTAGGGTTGGGGTTAGGTACAAAGTAGTTGCATGCTATTACAGTTTGTTACATTGTACTTAATGAGTTAGATACAATGTAGTTAGGAGCTATGGAAAATAAAGTGTGACCAATTAGTTTATCATGATTAATCCAATTAGTTGTTTCAGCCCTACATGCCATTGCTTACTGTTTTGTACAGCCTGGTTCCTTCATTGCAGGTCTCACCAGGTCTAAACTAAGACTAAATAAGGTCTGAACAAGGTCTAAACAAGCACTAAACCAGGTTTAAACCACATCCAAACCAAGACCAAACCAGAACTAAATCTGGACCAAACCAGGACTAAAACGTGGTCTATACAAGGACTGAAAAAGGAATAAATCTGGTCCAAACTGAGACGTAACAAGGTCCGAACCAGAAATAAAACAGACTAAAATGTTTGAACAAATACTGAAAATGGTCTAAACTGAGTCTACACCAGGACTGAACAAACCAGGTCTAAACCAGGTCTAAACCAGGTCTAAACCAGGTCTAAACCAGGTAAAAGTTGTACAGCCCTGGTTCCTTCATTGCACCATAGAGACTGGTTCATGTTTCTTTGCTGTCGCATTGCATCAATCACAGAAATAAACTCACTCAACACAGCACACTGTAATCTTTTCTTTGTGTTTTTTCCCCTTCTGATTTAGCATGTTCAGTTTTAATCATGTTTAATGAGTACACTCCGGTCCTTGGCTTGAGTTAGCGATCGGGCTAAAACTATTGAGCGGAAAACTAGGCCGGACGAGCACAATGAGACACAGCTTTGTCATTGATGTTATGTAAGAAATGACTGGGAAATAATTATTAATGTTTTGATCATTATATCGGCGAAACAACGATATTTTGGAATCACGTCTGTCCTCGTCCGCAGATCCTACCTGTGATCGCGATAACTCAAAAACATTTGCACACAGGTGCATACCATAAAGATGCCCCATGTTTATGACCCCTATGGGACCCTGGACACACTTACTTTGGCAGAGAGCAATGAAACTTGGTACAGTGATTCTCCACAGTGTACCTAACATAAAATATTATTATGACCCCACCCTACAACAAACTGGAATCTATGGACACGGACCAACGTGATTCCATAATATCGACGTTTCACTAATATAATAAGTAACATTAATTTAATATAGTTAGATTCAGTTCACACACATTCTAAACCAGTCTGAAGCATTAACCCTTGAAAGTGACAAACATATTAATGGTTAAACTCCCACGAGAACCACAGGCCTTTCAGAACCAGTTTGTAAAGGTTTAAACCAACAAGGGACGGGCTTGGCCTTGTTTAATTCTGCAGCCATATTTGAGTGTTATAATAACAGCTGTTGATGGCTGCCAGTGCCACAGCTCTTGCTCTGCCCCAGGGCTGGTGTATCACTTTACATAATCATCCAACTTGACCTCATTTCCTATGCACTGTACAAAACCCCATTCAAAATAACTCTCATTAAACTGTATTAAAATGTCACACAGATTCACCTGGAGCATGGCTCTGCTGCCTCTGAAATTATTCTTACATCATTTTTCTACCATTGTCTGGGTTTAACTTTAGGCAAAATACAGTACAAAAATCAGAGAGAAAAAAAATACTTTTTTTTGGTATTTCTTTATCAGGTACACAGTAGAACCAGCAATGTTTACAATGATTCAGAAAGTATTATAAAGTAAAAGCCTTATAGCCCCAATTGATTTAAAATAACCACAGATTCTCAATTTGTGGGAGAGGGCCCAAAAGAGATGGTTAAGCATAAGGGTGGGTGATATGGTAAAAATATAATATAAGATTATGATGATTAATTTTCATATGAACCCTGAAGAGCAACCATCAACCATCTTCTCAGATCAACAGATGGTCAAAACTTCAGATTTTTATACAATTATCGCCAGCTCTAGTTTAGCAGGTTTCCATCAAAATCTTTTCAAATTTGGGTCTCAGTTGGTGGGTGAGGGCCCAGAAGCAGGCCACAGAGAATGATTTAAGCCTTGTTGAAGAGTGAAATATATTGAAGGAGATTTGTTGCAGTTTTGAGCAGGTTAGGATGGAAAGTTCTGATGTTAGGTTGGTGCTAAGATCAGTACGTAAAAAGAATATCAAATAAAATGGGCGGAGGGCCTAAATGGGGTTGTGAGGAGATGGTTCACAGCACCAACAATGTAATATTCGCCTACAAGTCTGGCCAATTTTAATATAAGAATGTATGATTTGAGCCAATATTGTAATAACATTTTGCCAATGATGTAATAATTGGATACATTATTGGCTGGTTATTGCATTATTGGCCTTGAAATAAAACATTTCTGTGATAATGTAATAACATCATTATGTTACTGACTCAAAATGTTTATTACATTATCGGCTTTGTTACATTAAAAATGGCCAACATTACAACATTATAGGCAATTATTACATTATTAGATTATCGTTTAACAGGCCTTTATTAAGTGTAAAAACATTATAAATGAACTGTAAGATTTTGATCACATTACCATAAAATTATAAGTTGAAGATTGCACCAAATTGAGAATCTCTGGTTTAGCAGATGTGTGACAAAAGGCTTCAATCGTATAAATAAAACATAAATCAGAAATAATAATGTTTCATAAAGAAATCATGTCAAAATAATATAACTGTTCTCATTGTTTTGGACCAAGATACAATAATGCTTTCATGTTATCAATCCAGAAAGGGTCTGTCTGTGCAATGGTTCACAATGGCTCATGGGTTCAAGACAGGCCTTTATATTCATATATGTATTTATTTATTGGGGTTGCTAGTGTCGTTTGAAAAGGAATTGCCAGATCTGTGGTGTGGATCCGTCCAGATGCACACCGTTGTGATATAAGGGCTTTGGATGGAGCCATTAACCCAGAACTAGAACTTGGTTTAAAGATATCCAATGTAACTTTTGTCCACGAGTTGGAGATGATCAGATTGACATTGTGTATCTTCTGGTGCAAATGTAACTGAACAGTGTTTAAAGTTTTATTTTTACATGTAGTGCGTTTTCTGCTGAAGGCTGTGTGTCGTTAACAAGTTTCAGGTCAGTTTTAGCAGCTGCACTCTGATAAACATGTCTTTTATAGAGTCGATTGGTGCGTTAAGACATTCCTTTGGATTATGGATATAGTTAAGGCTTAGGTTACACTTTATTGCCCCTGTAGGAAATGTGTCCTCTGCATTTGACCCATCCCTAAACTCCGCTGGGGCAACCGGTCAGGAGCAGTGGGCAGCCGCAGAGCAGCACCCGAGGACCATTTCAGATCTTGAGCCAGGATCTTGGTCAGGCTGTACCTAGCTGGAGGATTAACCTAATGTCTAGTGCATGTTTTTGGGTTGATGGGGGTCCACACAGAAAGGCCCTGGTATCCGATCCGGGACTCGAACCTGGGACCTTCTTGCTGTGCCACCTGCCTATGGACGTCACAAAACCATTGTTCCTGAACATCTATTGGTGACCCTAAACCAAAACGCTTTGGCAATCCACCTTTGGGTCCTGACCCAGTGTTTGAGAAGCATTGCGCTCAATTAAATGAGGCTTTGTTTTATTGGACAATATCTTGGTTTAACATAACTTCTACCATTGCCAACAGATTACTACACATTATGACTCCTTCACCCTGTTTGATTTGAGGCTAAACATTTGCATAATAGGCTCCATTTTCATGGAAAGCGTCCTTTGACTGAGCTTGTTGTTGGATCACTGCCAACATTTCAGCAGTTGTATTTAGTCTAATCTAGTCAAACCGGTTTAACAAAATGTGATTCCTGTAAAGGAAACAGAGTACATATGTACATATGAAGACGGGCAAATTTAGGTTTGATAAGACAATCAAATTTGAGCTGATGAATAAAATGGTTGGTTAAGGACGGAGCTAGTAGATTTAAAATATTTATTAATAAAGATGTGGTCAAATGACTAGCCAGAATGTTAAAGACCTTGATAGTCTGAGGAATTAGATACATTACCCTGGATCAAGAATTTATACCATTGCAAAATAGAGCCAACGATTCTAGCTCTAAACAGGTTAATGAGCTGAGTATTGTGGGTTATTAGCATTTACTACTTAACCCCTAGTCCCTCCCCTGGCTTCTCGAGCAGAGTTTGTGTGGATCTACAGTCAGTAATGGTTAAAATAAGAAATTATTTGTTTTTAGTGATTTTCAGTGAATGCGAGGCCCCATCGCGAGGCCCCATTGCGAGGCCGTTTTGCTTAACCCATGAGCCACGTTTTGACGGATAACAATCACAAACCATTGATTTTTCTCACAACCGTTTATTGCCCCTTCCTCTTCATCTTCCTTCCTGAACAGTTTGCCAAAGTCCGGGAGGTGAAAAGGAGCTCCATTCACCCCAAAGTCATTGTATTTTTCACTCCCCATGTCCCTTCCTCCTCCACTACTCCTGTGCTATGCTCCTCAGAACGTACTTGACCGTGTAAGCGAATGCTGCGAAGCCTACGATTACAAACAGATTGGCCAGAGCGCCTCCTAGAAGTCCGTGGTTGCGGTTTCCCTGGTGGTGATTGTGGTGGAGGCCTGGGGCAGGGTTGGCTCCACCCATAGGGGGCGCCGCGGCTCCGTTCAGGGCCGGGAGATAGTGCGCCTGCTGGGGGTCGCCGTCCGGGACTACGTCGGGGAGGGGTAACGGCTGGGTACGGGCACTCAACTCATTCTGGGCTTTCTGTTTCTGCTTCATCTCCTGCAAAAAAAATAAATACAGGTCAGATACTTACGGACTAAGGTCTAAACCAGGGGGGGCCCATGGACCCCCACACTCTGTCCACACTCTGTCCACACTCTGTCCACACTCTGTCCACACTCTGTCCACACTCTGTCCACACTCTGTCCACACTCTGTCCACACTCCAACTAAACAAGTACATAACCAAGCCTAAATGAAGCCTAGGCTCAAAATTTCTCTTGAGCAGGACTTTCACTTTCTATAGGAATTCTTTAGAAACCCATAAATTCTCAACTAATAATTCAACGTCAATGAGGAATATGGGGCACAAATATGAATCTCGGATAAATCATTTTTTTACCCGTCATTTCTCCAGGTTATAATTCCGAACGAGACCAAACCTGTGTGGAGCAGGGGCCAATCATTGTGAAAGATTTCATTTACTCTTTTTGTTCCTTAACAGCATTTAACAGCTAACATATTTTCAACCACCTTCAAACCAGCTCCACATTCACAGCAGGACGTCAGCTTTAATGTAACATAAACAGGTTGTGAAAACGGAACTTAGAAACTTACATCGACTACATCCGGAAAAAGTTCACAGAAGACTTTGTCCTTCAGGTTAAAGGTCAGACTTTGGGCTGACAGCTGCCGTTTCTGAAATCAAAAAACATAATATTAAGAAATCTAGTCCCGGCGAATCCTGATCCTGATCCTCCAGAGCAAACAGTGGATTATTCTGTCAGTGGAGGGCCGGAAAATTTGATACCAGTGTGGAGCAGTTCCATAAAATCTGGAATTCATTTTTGGACTATGTCGGACCTGATATGCCCTCGATATTACTGAAGGGTTTCTCACACACGGACTCTTACCAACAACCTGAACTTGATTTAGATCAAATATTCAGGGACACAATAATTACAATATTGACAATACCTAATTACCCCCGGCCCTGAACACATCTGACCAATATGATGGCAGTTACCTCTATAGGTAACTGCCATAGAGGTAACCCGTCTATGTGGGTTGCATTTTATAGAATGTGGTGAC
>JAVQKC010016858.1:0-17811 GCA_036025475.1 Philypnodon macrostomus
GGACTATATGAGGACTGAACCAGGTCAAAAACAAGGACTATATGAGGACTGAACCAGAACAAAAACAAGGACTATATGAGGACTGAACCAGGTCTAACCAAGGACTGAACCAGAACAAAAACAAGGACTATATGAGGACTGAACCAGGTCTAAACCAGGACTAAACCAGATTCAAATTGGGCCTAATTTATGAGTTATGGGAAGATTGTTTACTTTAACATTGCAGTGTTAATATTAATATAAAAGGTAACTAAATAGTATTATATATTATGATGAACATCGGATTTGATGTACATTGAATTTGTAGTTGTTTTACAAAGACACTGATGGCATAAATTGAAATTGTGATCTTGATGATGTTAGATATTCTTTGAACCATATCACCCACCCCTAGGGCCTAAACAACAACAAACAAAAACATATACAAGGACAAAAACAGGACTATATCAGCTCTAAACCAGGAAAAAAAAATCATAACCAGGTCTAAACTAGGACTAAACCAAGACTAACCAATAAATCCTTGATCATAATCTTAGGCCACTGGAATCTACTGCTTCAATTTTTTAGTTAACATTGTATCAGATTCCAAAGAAAATATTTTTTAACCTAGATTTTAACATTGGACGCTCTTTGTGACATTTATCTGGGCTTGGGATTAGCACTTGTTGTCTTTTGCAATTGAAAGAAAATGTATATTTCTGAGCTGTTATGAGAGAGACAAAGATATAGCAATGATCACAAAAAATATTCAAGTTAAATTTAGTGTTGGGCCTTCAACTCAAGCAGGACTCTGGGAGCGCTGTGACATTAATAGATGACAGCAAAGGTAAAATGCTGTTAAAATGAACCGTTTGTACCGCAATTACAAAAAGGACAGTTTGACCCCGAGGCGTGGAGCTCACAGCAGGCTTCAAAATGGTACATTCAAGAGAACCACAGGTTTGTGTGAATGGCAGACACACGCTCAGCTCACGGAATGATTCAGAGCATAATCAGCACATGGTAAGAAACACCCCGAGCAGTATTATATTCAAAGGGAGCCTGCCTGCCAGCACGAGAAAACCGGCAAACCTAATTCCAAATGTATTTTTATAATGATTTTGGATAGAAAATGCTATCATGTTAAATCACTCAAGCTCAGATATATCCATAGAGTCAACTCATCGAGAACGTCTCAATGCTCTCTCGTAGTGATCACGTTGGGTATTACCAGTATCCCGGTTTTGACAGTATTCGGGATATGATGTTTACTCATTTCCTGTATACGTGTGAATATTCAGTATACCGCGAGGAGAGGGGTGGGTGGGTGTACTGTAGTGAGCTGAACAAACATTGGTTATTCAGCACTTTTCTGACCAAACAGGGACACAAAAGTATTGATGAACCGCTGCAAATTTTTGTCAAATTCTGCTGATGATAAAAACTCATTCAAACCCGGGATTCTCAAGTGCATGTACTCATTGAGCACCTTGTCCGCCCCTGATTACCGCTTCCAAACTGTGGCTTGGCAAGTAACAACTGGCAGCCATTTTGTTTACAACGTTGTCAGCTACAGCTCATATTGTGCCTTTGTTGAAATGTTCATAGTTTGTACTTTAGGCCTTTAGAGAAGTTGATAACCCATATTATTATTATTATTGTTTAGTTTAGTTGATCTTGAGTAACTTCTTGAGTCGCAATTGGGCCATATATTGCAGTATAGCTCACATAAAGGTTATTATGTAATTCCAACTGGACCATATTTTTCTTTGAATGTGATTAGTCAATTTTAGATGTAGCGCTATCATATAGAGAGAGTGCACGTGAACCCTCAGCCTTACAGCATCAGGTGTGGTTTACAGTCAAATCTGCTAAAGTTAGTAATCGTGTCCAGCCCAGTGAACTCCGCAGCTGAGACCACCATCAGAGACAAACAATTCTATGCTTTATTATTTATTTATTTTACACATTTGCTAAATTTTGGGGGTTGGAAAAACATGTAACAAGTCCTCATACACATAACAACATCAGCTCAGTTGGATTCATGCGCCTCACAAGGTCACAATGCATTGCTCAAATGTGTTAGGGTAGCTGTAGGCATGGTATGGCTGCCACGTCTCTGTCAGGCTGCTTCAGAAGTAGCTTACCGCCAGAGGCTGACAATGTTTTGGGAGTCCCGTGGGTGAATTTTGCCACTGATCCCGGGACTGGGACGGGGCGGGGGGAAAAATGAGGGAGAACTTTTGTATGCCATAAAACCACATGAACATGTAAATGAATGATGGACTCAAATGGAAAGTGCATTAGGTGCCTTGAAACACACTGTATAAATAAAATGTGTTATTATCATTATTGCTTATTTCATATATTTTTCTTAGACCCATGTGAAGTTCCTCGGACCTTGTGGGGCAGTCCTACTGAGGGGTGTTTGGGGACATATACATGGGTCACAGTCAGTGTCCCAGCAGATCACTGAGCTCCACTCGACTGGGAGTTCATGTTGATTTTCATGCTCAGCTAAGCCTGTTTTGCCAGCTGCCATTTATTTTCTGAATGAGTGGACGTGAGTGCGTCTCTTCACGGCCGGAAAATATGCCTTTTAGCAGAGAATGGTGAGAGTACCCAGCACCAGGGCATGTTGAGAACTCCTCAGTGGCAGTAGTTCTTCAGAAGTTCACAAAGCTGCCATTTAGTTGGAGTTGTTCATGTTATAGGCTTGGACCGGGACGTAGATTTTTTTTTTTTACATAGGACAGCATAAATAATTACACTTTAACAATTGTAAAAAAAAATATAAAATAGTGGTTTAAAAAATTGTGTCATAGATCGTCATATTTGAAAATGTGATAATAGGCAATGTCTCTCAATGTCACACTTCTGCATTTGGAACCAGTTCAAAATAATTTACACTTTAAGTCTCTTTAGATTACTAGCATATACGTATCTTATTGTCACAAATGGAAAAATGGAATTGGTTTAAAAAATAGTTACAAACACGCGCCGTGACTGACCTCCAGATCAGATATTCACTCTTCACTCATGTTTGTATTAGGCAGACATTTATAGACCCTTTAAAATGTCGGTCATATGGAATGTTCAAAGTTCCGGAATGGAGGCGACTGGAGCAAACGTGAGTTAACTTTACAAAAAGTGTAGTGTTTGTGATGAGGGATTGAATAATTCTGATCCTACAATAAAAACATATTGTGAAATCAACATTTCTGTGAGGACTTGTCCAGTAAAACTTTGCCTACAGCCAAAAGTCTAACTGTTACTAATGTGTACATTAAATACACATACAATGTGAGGTACATTCACTAATGTTTCCTACAGGCTCTGACATCACCTACATGTAGAGAGTGGTTGTCATTTGTCAAAACCATCTTCATTTGTGATATATTTGTGGCTAATTCTAATTTCTCCATTGAAAATATATTACGGTCTTGACTCCATTCCGGAATTTAGAACTTTCTGTTTACAAACTTTGAAAGGGTCTATATATATAGCAACTAAAATCCCATCCAAAACTCTGTAGCTAAGTAATTAAAAAAATCAACCATTGAAAGTGGATAATGGGAGTGAATGTGAATCGATGGGATGCCAGTAACCCAATGGTAATGCAGGGAATCCAATAATACAATAATTGTAAAGTTGATATTACAATTCTCATTCTAAACTGTGCTCTTGAGCAAAACACTCCTTCACCCACTTTGTCTGAATGTATAAATAAATGTCTTCATTGTGTCTCCGGGCAGCTGTGGCTACCGAGTTAGTTTACCACCCTCACATGTGTGAACAGACTCACTCAGTACAAATGCTTTGAGGAAACCCTGTGCAACAAATATAAGTCTTATTATGGGGCCGGTTGGCTAGTGTTAATGCTAAGCTTGCGTAGCACCATCACATTGACACAAGACACAGACAATAGCTAATTTCTTGCGTCTGTCACTTCAAAAGCCGAGCAGAGAGCCTTTTCTTCCCATCATTCAGCCTCCACCTAACTCAGATTATTACTGAAATTGCCTCAAATTTGTTGCCATGGTTATATTTCTTCTCTCACGCTCCCTCTTGGCGGCTGGTGAATGCAGAGCCCACAGTGGCGTGTGTTGTGTGTCAATGGAGGGAACAGACCTGGTAATAGTCAATGCATTCACAAGCCATAGTCGAGAGATAGTTGCCATGGTCACAATAATTGGGGAGGCGAGGGGGGGTGGGGGCGGAGATGGTGCCTGAAATCTTACAGAGAAAAAAATGATAGCAATATATATAAAAAAAGAAGAAACTTGAATAGCATTGGATAATAATATTAACTATTCACTACCAAAAATGTAGGCATCGGACGGGCAATGGTAGAAACATCAATTGCTGTATGGAAAATAGCAAAAGAAGAAGCTCTAGCAGTGTTTGGTGGATGAGGGTTTGAGGTGACAGCACAGACTAGCTGCAGAGAACGGTACTACACCACCAGCTGCTGTTTGACAAAGACACTTAATGGCAGCCCACGGTTGTATTGTCAAGCGGCACAATGCAACAATAAACCTCACCAGCCTCTTAGATGAAATGTTTAGATGTGATGTGTGTTGATAACGTTAAAACAACCAAAATAATGACCACCGACATGGGGCAATCGTGACAGATTTGGACTTGGATTCGCAGCAGGGACTCTTCATCAACATAAAACATCAGGCACTGCACTTTGTTGGCCCACTGCTCCTGACAGTTTTTTTTTGCATGTGTGAGGACTTTGACAACATCATATGAGTATACAACTGAGGGACAGGTAAGATACCTCTGTAGCCACAGCTGCCCTGGCACACACTGAAGAAAATGTGGAAGTCATTCATGCGCCTTGACCAAAGACACACTGAGAGTAAGAACCAAGGGGAACAGGATTGAACCATTAACTCTCTTGTTAGTGAAGGACATGCTTGGAGAACTGAGCCACTGCACATTAATGCAAACTCTGATAATGACCTTGTGTAGACTAGGTATAAACTGGTTTAAACTAGACCAGATTTAGTCTTCACTTAGACCAGGGGTGTCCAAAGTATGGCCCAGGAGCCAAGGGCGGCCCACAGAGCAATTACCTGTCTATTTGGCTCAAACTGTAATTTTACTGTATGTGACTCTACATAATCCAACTGTGTAACAAGATATTCTTTCACTTTTTAGTGTGGTTATAATATGGTGGGACAAAAGAAGCTGCCAGAACATATGTGTCCAGCAACCAGATACAACTGAAGAGCACTTTTGATGAAGCGAAATCAGTCCCCAACAACAAAACAAACAAACAAACAAAATGTGGCTTAGTCCTGGTTTATTCCTTGTGTAGATTTGTTCAAGTCCTGCTCTAAACTTTAGTGCAGTAAAATGGTGCTTGGAAAGAGAAGTTGAAGAACCATTCATAGTTGTAGAGACATAGAAATCTCACATTATTTATTTTTTGAGGGAAATGGATGAGATACTGGCAGATGTATCTCTTGTGTTGCCTTCGGGTGAAATTGACCGGTTTTGAATTTTTCCAAAGAGAAAAATAATCTAATACATTTCACAGAGCAACTTCTCCTTTAACATTACAGTGTGCTTTCTGTGGGGGTGGGCAGCTGGCAGTGACTCATGATGAGGCTAAATCTAAGAGTCATGATGAAGAAAGAGAAACTCAAATGAAAGGGACAGTCACCAACAGCAGCAGCGGCACGAGTCGCCCACGGGAACGAGGGAACCGCTGTTGAGATAAGCTCTGTGTGACCCCCCCCCCCCCCGCCCCCATCACCACCACACCAGTGTACAGCACCAGTGAGTGACACATACAGTCAGCGTATTCAGTATGGGGTGGACATGTCAGTCAGCTATCACCATCTGACTGGCCCCTGTGACAAATACAAAAGATAGACAACAGCTACAGGAGGTTACAAGACAGGGGAGTATTTGGGCCAGCCCCAAGCCAGGGACCATTTAAGATCAACATTGGCCTGGTTCTAAAGCAGAGGGCCTGGTATCTTGCTCAAAGTGAATCACTTCTTGGAGTTTTTGTGTGTGTTTTGTTGGACAGGTCATATACAAACGTTGCTAATGTGACGTCCTTGTTAACAGCAAATGTTGTGCATGTATGTGTGACTTTTTAGTGTCATGTCTATGATTTCTGATTGGTTTACTGTACATCTGTAAACTCCGGTCCTTGAAATTGAATGCAACGTGTCATCAATCAACGTGTATAGGAACCGGCTGGCGAGGCTACATCAACTGAGACACCGTTTACTATTCAGTGGACTATATGGAATGTGACTCTTTGGACATCTAATTGGGGTTATTATTAGGGTTATTGTCTCTATAATCAAATTTGTCTTCAGAATGGGCAATTTAGAGTTCCCACCCTATTCACATGATGTAGACTTGAACCCACAGACACAGCTATAATAACGTGAAATCACAGAACAGCCTTGTATTTCCATGGGCAGCGGTGAATCACTTAGGGTTATCAGCTCCGGAAGCAGCCTCCTCCAAGCCCATCTCCACCCGATGCATATTGAAAGATAAAAGCCGGCCTTTTTATGCAATCATTTTTATCTTTAATTACCGGCTTTATTAATATCACCTTTAATATGGAAATGCATTTCTGAGCCCACTAGACGTACATAGTGTGGGGTTACTTGAAAGCTATTTTACATTTGGTCGGCCCTCTTCCTATTTGATGTCTTGCAGATGCAGATGCACAATGTCTGCCGTGGGTTTTCAGCAGAGGGGAGATAGTGCTCTCTTCATTACACGCTTCATTAATTTAAATGCTAATTGATTCTGCGAGGGCCTTTCACATTGATGGCGTGGACGGGCGGGTGACAGGGCCGACAGGAAAGCCTCTCCTGCCTGTCTGCCCGCCTGGAGTGTGCCACTGATATGGTTTGAGTGCTGCAAGAGACAAGTGTAAAGGTGATACAGACTACACCATGACATACATATATTGGTCAATGTAGTTATATTTTGGTATAGTCCAGATGTCCCACTTTGCTCAGCATTTTCAGCTCAAATCCAGCGTCCCACATTTTTCTACATTTCGGATTTTCTGATTAATGATTTTTTTTCTCTTACTGGATCTGCATGGTTAATGTCAGATCAGCAAGGTTAGTTTAGGTTACTCTTTATTGTCACCGTAGGGAAATGCGTCCTCTGTATTTGAGATCAATGGACCCATCTCCAGACCTTGAGCCAGGATCTTGGTCAGGATGTACCTAGTACCTATAGCTGGAGGATTAACATGGAGGAGACTCACAGAGACATATTAATTTAATCATAACTATTTCACTGTCTGTCCCACATTGCCCAACGTCGTCCCACTTGTGCACACTTCATGTCCAGCATTTGGTCCATTATAATTTGATCACCCTTAATTTGGGTAATTAATTAATCCGCCTCAATTTACTGTATAAACTCATCGTCCACTTTCTTCTGTTTTGGGGTCAAGTCTAAACCTGCAACTATGGACCTCAGGCGGGATACATCCGCCAATTACGCAAATGCATGTTTTTGGTTGATATACAATAGCTCAGGTACCCAAGAGAATCCACAGTAAAATGGGGAGGACACACCGACTAGATACTATCAAATAAAACTAAATGGTCCATAAAAAGGGTGTTTTGATCAGTGGGGTACACACCAATGTGTACACACTAACACATCCACAGCAGCAGGGCTTGGATCCAGGAAGCAGAGACAGCGACCTGATCTGTGCTGCGTTGCTAGGAAACGGTTGGGACTGGATGTGGGAGATAAACACTGGGACCCCCCCCCCCTCCACACCCCCTCCTGTCAGCGAGGGGAGGGAGATTTGGGACAGGGGAGGAGTGAGGGGGTGGATGATGACACAGACAGTTGGTGGCAGATAAGCTTTGTATTGAAATAGGGCTCACAAATCTTGTATTTACAACATGTAGTATTTGATCCATACAGCACAGATTATTTACACAGAAAAGACTTCATCAACAAGGCAAGGCTTTTCATTTGTGATCCGTCTTTACCTGTAGACCTCTGAGGTGTACGTAGATGGTATTGTTTTGAAGACCTCTGAAGCCCCAACTTCCCTAGGGCTGCCTGACTGAGATGTGGCATGCATATACAGTGACACAGTAGTTTCTGGTTAAATAAAGATCAGATAATACACAAGCTACCCTCTCCACAACCAAACACAGACGGGTAAGGCCTTGCCCAATAACATAATGGCAGTATAGGACGGAGTGGGAATTGAACCGCCGACCCTCCAATTAGCAGACGACCATACTAGCACCACACGCACGGTAATGGATGCATACTAAATGTGACTGAATTAAAACAGCAGACGATTATGGTCAGGTTTAATCTAGTGAACATAAATATATCAATTTGTAGATATTGTTTATTGACAGTGCATTTACAAAAGTCTTAATCCACAACTTTAAGCTTCATACAACTTTATTTGAGCTCTTTGGTTCCTTTTGTTTCCAGCCTGATTCACTGGTTTGACCACAGGGCCCCTCCTCCCCACCGGCACTCTCCAGACTCTGTCCCCTCGGCTGCAGCATGTCTAAATTACTGTAATCACTTGATGAATAGCAATCAGTCGCCTTGTATGAGCAGCCTGCCCTCTCCGCCAATCACGACGCGGCGTCCCATTCACCACTAATCACCACGGAGCAGGCCGCTTCCCTCGCACGAGAAGGAGGAAGCTCTTCTCAGGTCTTTGTGTTTTGTTTGTGACGATAAGTGAGAAATGGCTTCCTCCATCATTGTGGGCAAAGTGAAGTGCTACAGTCAAAACTGTGAGGCTAATAAGACAGGATGTGGTCCTATGGCGCCTGTATGACAGTCAGTTGACTCTTTTGTCACATGTCTCAGACTTCAGTTTGATTTTTTTAAACCAGTTTGATTTTTTTAAGCCAGAAATGAGCAGCTATACTGGGCAGCTGGTCAGTTGGTACCATGTTGGTTGATGCACGTTTCAGTGTGCCCTGCAAGTACCCTGCCTAAGGCCCATAAGTAGCATTGGTAGGCTTCTGCAACCCAAACATCCCAATGTGAATAAGCGTAATGAGATCAATCTTTTGGGTCCTGACTTTAGTTTTGAGTCCTTTAAGGGGACCTATTTGACTAACTCCACTTTACTTAGCTCTCTATCATGTTATATATATATATATATGTAAAACATACCCAGATTTGTATTTGGTTTTATTTACACATACAGTATTTGAGTAATCCTCTGTACTGAGGCACTGACTTTCTCAGGAGCACTTTTCAGTGTACACATGGTCTGTCTAACTCAAATTATTTATTATTATTGCATCAAATAGACGTTCTACCTCAAATCTTTTTAACACCAAGTACCCCTTCTAAACAAGGTTTCAACAAGGACTAAACCAGGACTAAACCAGGTCTAAGAAAGGACGAAACCAGGATAAAACCAGGTCTAAGGAAGGACTAAACCAAGACAAAACTAGGTCTAAACATCCAAAGACTGAAACCAGGTCTATGCAAAGAATAAAAAAGGATAAAACCAGATCTGAACAAGGACTAAACCAGGACTAAACCAGGACTAAACCAGGACTAAACCAGGACAAAACCAGGACTAAACCAGGACTAAACCAGGACTAAACCAGGACTAAACCAGGACAAAACCAGGACAAAACAGGACTAAACCAGGACTAAACCAGGACTAAACCAGGACAAAACCAGGACTAAACCAGGACTAAACCAGGACTAAACCAGGACTAAACCAGGTCAAAGCTTTGTTTACACCAGGACTGTGCCTAGTCAAGAATAACCAGGACAAAAACTAAAACTGAATTCCCAACTCCGAGTGGCGAGTACCACCAGGAAGAGCCTGTAGCACCTGTGGAGAACCGCTGCTGAAACCTTAATGTACAAGGAAATACAAAGTGCATCATCAGATCGTCTTTTTGCCTCTGCGCTTGGACACACCGGGACCTTGAATAATGGAAGTTGATGAGGCATTTAGCCACAAATGATTTTTCCTGGAGCGGCGGGCCATGATTAATCAGAGAACGGAGCGGCCCTGGCCTCTCCACCCGCACATTAGCAGCTTCATCTCTCCATTGATTACTGCAGCACAATAAAGCAATACTTCACTCTCTCAGTCACCTTCTTACATATGGCAGATGGATGATACAGAAGCATGACAAATGAGGATTTTTGTTTGATAGCATCTTTGCACCACACCCACTGTCAATACTGGGGGAAAAATCATGGTTGTCACAGGACCAAAAAGTTGTTGTGTTTTCACAGAAGTAACAAAATCGAAAAAATACTTGATCATTTAGTATATTGTGATTATTATTATTTTTTACTTGGAGAAAAACATGGGAATCTGCACATTATAAAACATTCCGACATTCCATTATAACACATACTCAGTACTTGCTCCAGCCAGTACTTTGTTACTGTTAACTGAGTAATTATTAGGATGGGTAGTTTTTTTATACTTGAGTAACATTATTTTGAAGTAACATTACTATTACTTGAGTTAAATTCTGCCTCTAAACTCTACCCAACTCTGTAAATATTATGCGATGAACTGGTAACACTTAATAGCTCACACTATTAAACATGAATGAAGCATTAGTTAAGTATTAGTTAAGCTTTAGTAACCAGTTATGTGATAAGTTACAAAGCCTTACTTCAACATTAATAAACGCCACTGAGTTATAAATGCTGTTACTAATGTTTAACTCTTAAGTTATAACCTGATGAAAAAAATTGTAATAATCAATGTATTTATAAACTGATATTTCATTCAATTATTGTTAATTACATGTTAATTAATACTTTATTACTGCTAAATAGGACTGAGCTAGTCTAAAGTGTTACCGGGTGCCCTGCTTTATAATATCAACGCCTGCATGTTTAGCCCAGGCCAGCCATCCTTCATATTGAACTTTATATGAAAAAACTGCATATGAAGTCCAATATGCCATAAGTGAGTTGAAGTAATATTAACACAAATTATTCTTATTGTTTGGATTATATTTTTTGATGTTGGCAAGATATGGATTGTAGAGGAGGGTCTCTCTTCAGTAAATGAACAGATCCGAGTCACATTTATTGACTGAAGTAGCAAAAGCAATTAAAGGGTTAATATACATTCAAAGATCAAACTGGAAGAAAACAGCATATATCATCAAATATTACAATTACACGACATGGAAGGCTCCCTGGTTCATCAAATAATCCCACTGCATGTTTAGGCTGGCCGGTCAAAAAGTTAGTGTCGGCAGGATTTACTTGGAGAAACGGAAGCAGACTTTTATGCTGTTAGACTGATCAGAAAACTGGTGACAATGCACTTCATCGACAGCATCACAGGATAGCAATTGATATGATTGGCTCACTTTATAAAAAAAGAACGACAATGACTGGGTGTGGCTGACCAGGCTACTGTATCCTCACATATATAGAGACAGTAGCAATCCCAAATGAACTGAAATTTGAATGCTTTGTTAATTTTGGGGGGGTACTACAGCATGTGTTGATCTCCCAGGGTGATCAGTGCCCTCTGGGAAGTGTCTTCAGAGGTGACCTAGTTCGCCTGATTGTCAGCAGAAGGCCATTTCATCAGGACTCTTTGTATGGAGGCACTGGACTGTGGCTGAGACCCCGGCACAGGCCAATTGGACTTATTGTGTAATGAAGCTCATCTCACACGTGCACGAACACACACACACACACACACACACGCACACACAAGCCTGCGCCAGGAGAATTTAAAACAGCCATTTATTACCCCTATGTTTTATCGAAAGAAATGTGATTCTCTGGTGCGTTTCAGATGCACAGCGGCGGTGCCATTATGATCCATTATGGGGAGGTGACAGGAGGCCGCTGATAGATGGCTGTGCTGGCGCTGTCATTACTTTAGTGTATGGCGTCGAGGCAGAGATGCTATGCCCGACACAAAATGGCCGTGCCGCACCAACATGGCTCCGATGGTGGTGGAGTAAATGTTTCACGTCTGACAGAATGTTTGACACATTCATTCGCCGCTCAGGTTAACAACGCCCTCACGGCCAACGTGGGAGAGGATTCAGTGCCTGTTACAGCAAAATGTACGCATATGTATGAATGTATTATGTATATGTATGAATGTATTATGTATATGTATGAGTGCTACACTGACAGAGTAGATCATGTTGGAGGTCCATTTATTTCAGTAGTTCTATTCAAAATAAAACGAGTGTAATGTGATGATTATGGCTCAGAGTTAAAGGAGTTCATATTGTTTATCTCACACCTTACCTAAATGTATGTATGACTGTGTGTCACGGTGGTGGTCAGAGAGGCCAAAGACACGGTACGGCTGCCCAGAGACAGCTGTGGCTACAGAGACAGCGTACCACCATTTATGTGTGACTGTGGAGTAAATGAACAATGCACAGAAAGACACTATATAAATCAGATGCATTATTATTAATACAATTATGATAGCATAATGATACATACATCACAATAATGTAATATTTCACTGTGTGTGCATAAGTGTTTCACTATCTGAATCAAACTACTGAAATCATTTCACATTTTCATAATATTACAAAAAAAATGGTATGAAAGATATGCACAAGAACACTGCAAACTCCCACACTGGGTATGGGCAAGTCAACACAACCATTCAAATACATACAGTTACACTTAGTGCATCAAACAACAAACATTACATTCATATAAATAACCCCCAAGTGTCCCCCACAGTCTGTCCAGCTGAAGACCAGCTTCACTGTCTCCCTTTAGATCTCCACAAACAGTCTTTGAGGAGCTTATCTAAACCCATTGGCATCAAACAACAGTGTCTTTGTCCGGTGTCAGGGCTCCTGGGAAGTCCTGTATTTTTATAAGGCCCAAGGGAGAGTAGGACTTGGACGATAACGCCACATCAGTCCATCAGAATGGCCTGAGCTGCAGCCAATTCACCAAAATCCTCTTTGTTTACAGCGTGACAGAGCAGAGAATGAGAATCAGTCAAATTCACTCCTCAATTCATTGATCTGTGTATGGATCGGTCAGTCAGCAGTGTTCAGGAATACTGCTTTATTCAGCCTCCTTCGGCTTTCATGAGAATCACAAAATCCCAAATTTTTTACACAATACTGAAAGTGAAATAATGCCTTCATATTACTTACTCGTTATGGTGTCTGTATGTACATGTTTATGAGACTGTCCCTAGTATGTGGCAGCTGAAACCACTCTTTCCAGTCTTGCCTTGTATTCTAATGAATATTCCGTATGATGAGCATGAGTAATAAAAGTAATAGCAGCAATGAGCGATGTAATGATACAAAAAAAAACCCACATCTATTATGGCAATAGAAGTCAGCAAGGGGCGGCAATGGCATTACGTAAGCTGTTTAATAACCGGAAAGACTGGCAGTTTGATTCCTGCTCAAACCGGATCATGCTGCCGTCGTGTTCTTGGGCAAAGCACTTCACCCACCATGCCTGAATGTGTTTACTGGTGGTTGTAGAGGCTGTAGGCGCACTATAGCTGCCACGTCTCTGTCTGTCGGCCCTGGACAGCTGACCACCACTTGTAGGGTCAGTTGCAGAATTAGTAGAGCTGTATGATGCTATGCTCGTGCGTATTTGTACAATAAATTGCATTTCAGTTTTTTCATATCCACTAACCCTTTCTTCCCCTTTCAAGAAAGTGCTGCAGAATATTTTCACATGTTCTGGAATGTGTGCATTGTTCCATTCCTCCAACGCTAGTACATACAATCATCTGAAAGCATCTGAAAGTGAACAGCGGAGGAGGCGGCCCGTGTTATGTGGAGCGGAGCGAGAGGCTTGCCAGAGGTGCTCTCTCCAGCCCCATCTGCTCCGTAATGGCCGCCACATGGGCCCTTCTCTGCAGCGGCTTCACCGTTGGAAGTAATGATTCACGTCAGCAGCACTTTCGCTCGGAGCCTCTCGGTAACACAGAAAAACATGCAGATGAACTAAAAAAAAAAAGTGATGTTTCTTCAGGCTCGGCTGCGGGCGCATTGGTATCTCTCCTCCATCTGTCATCGCGTGTCCCTTATTGCTTAAAGGGTTATAGGTCCATAAGGATGGGAAGGCTGCGTGTCACCGGGGCCAATGTCCGTGCTTCATATGAGTCGGCTGCCATTGGGCCGTAGGCGAATGACCCACTCCCCTCCTGGGTTACTGTTGTACAAGTCCTGGAGGTGCGTGTCAGGGTCCAGGCAGTGCTCACCTAAAACACAAAATAAAAAACACTCTTCAACGATCAACAATGACCCGCGATAAGTCCAGTCAAGTGTTTCATAACCCATGCATTGTCCTCAAGGGTCTCAATTTTAACTTTACATTTTTAACTTGACCGACGAACTGACCATGTTCTATGAGGTAAAGTACTGTAGGTCGTCTGTGGTCTGTAGAGGACAGGGGAGGGACTAAAGTAAACCCTATTGGTCAACCACAAAGTCTGATTTGATGTTGCTGTAGAGGAGATGGATGAAAGTAAAATAAAAATTATGTCACCTACTTTACATCATAGAACAGGGACAATATCTGGGAACACTTTATCATAACTGCACACTATTGAGCATACATAACATAACATGAATAAACATCATTGAGTTATAAATACATACAATTCTTATATCCTTGTGCAAGTTTGGATCAATTCTATTCAATTGCATATTATTACTGCTAAATAGTGTGCAGTTATTACAAAAGACCAGGGCTGAATCAAGTCTTAACCAGCACTGGGATCCCTGATTACAACTTTACTGATATGGATACCTTTAGGATGTCTCAAAGTATCCAGGATATATACAGTAATCCGGGACATACTGTTCACCTCAAAATTGTTCAAAATCTATGTGTGGTGCTTTGATAACTGAAGATGCACAGCTCGTGTCTCTTTGGCTCAAACACACTTCATTACATAAGGCCATGCTCTTCACATCAACGCAATGAGCAGAAAGACATGCAAATGTCAGCTCTTGGGTGATCGGGAAACAGAGTGCAACTATGGTACTTTGACTTACCGATGTTACCGCCCACTTCGTACAGGGCGCAGTCTGGATACGCCACCGAGCCGTTCCTGTTTAAATACATAAAAAACATCATTTAGACACATCTTCTCACTGTATATATTTTGTTTCACCTACTCACGAAAGGTTACGGAAATTTGAGTTTTGGGGACAATTTGTGGAAAATGCTCTTGCCACAGTGAGATTAGAGCTTATCATGAAAGTAGGGTCAGGTGATAGTAATTAATAGTTTATAGTGCATTTCAAGTACATGCTGTAATATCACGTATGTATTTTCTTTCATATTATTCATGTTAGTGTGTGTGTGTGCGTGTGTGTGTGTGCGCGTGTGACTGCTTGTATGTGTATGCGTGACTGTAGCCTATTCAAGGGGTCTTAGACAAAGTACGACTAGGGAACATGGCCAGTTGTTACATGGCTGGGTACAGAGACATACATTCACTCTCACATTCATTCATTAAGGGCTATTTAGAGTGATCTACATCCTAACACATGATACACAGTGTGATAATAATCATTGATACATTACTATATTATACCTTTGTATTTTGCCCTTTCCGTTATCAGGGCTGCGGAGAAACTGCCGCTGAAACTGAGCCAGGAGGTCTGAGGTCCGGGAGTTGATGTTGAGATGAAACTCCATGGTGCTTGTTTGCGTATCTCCTACCTGGATCTTCACCGTGCGACACATCTAAAAAGCACAAGCATTATATATTAATCCCCATATAATTAATGGTGTCACTGTGTTTTCGGATATGCCAGTAAGATGGATGTTGGGTGGGGGCTAAAGCAGCTCACCTCAGGAACGTTTTTCTCGGGCTTTTCACGGCTGTCCTGGCTGATCTTCCTCAGCAGGTTCTTGATGCGCCGGTCGTAAAACTGGTATCGACGGCTGCTGTTCTCATTCAGCCTTCGCACCTGGCTCACCAGGAAATTAGGCACCTGAAGACAGAGATTACATTATTTTACTATGGTATTTATTACTTACTTACTATTAAATGCATTTGATGGGGTCTACATGGTTTTTTTACTTTGAAAATGGACTCAATTGATCCACTTTGCTAAAATACTATCAATTATTTTTTATTGCAGCTTGTGCAACTGAACAGGGTCCCTAGAAGTGGAGGAGCCAATAACCAGGCTTAAACCAGAACTAAACGAGATCTAAACCAAGATTTAGCTGGGTCTAACCAACGGGTCTGGACTAAACCAGGGCTTAATCAGGTCTATACTGAGCCTAAACAGTGTTTGAACCAGGACTAAAACAGGTCTAGACCAGGACTAAATCCAAGGCTAAATCAAGTCTTAACCAGCACTGGGGTCCCTGAGCACGACCTTACACCACTGATACCTTTAGAATGTGTCAAAGTAAATCGTTCATCCTGGAGTATTGTTGTGTATGCATGCAACATTAGACACTATCTCTACTATGCATGGTCCCGTACCGTCCAGAGGAGCTCCTGGTAGCGGATGAGCAGCCTCATGACATCAGCTGCCTTCTCGGCCTGTCCCTTCTCGGATCCCTCGGTCAGTTTACTGGGGACAGCTTTATGGAGGAAGAGATTAGGAGCCATGATGGTGGCTACGGCCCAAAGATTCATCCTGTTCTTCCTCTCTCTCGAGACCACCTTACTGAGGAACTCCAACAGAGCCTGAAGGACGCACACACAAACATGGAGAATTTAGAATAAAGAAAACTAAATGTACCGTAACTACTGCATTATGGATCAAAATGGGGTTGAAACATTACTGTTACTAGGACTGCACAATATGAGAAATCATTAATTATCTGTTAACTATGTTGAAGATTGTAAATTTTATTTTTTTGCAATATTTTAAAGTTCAATTAAGCCTAAATTATTTGCTTATTTACTGGTAAAAATTGCTTCATAATCCAAACTTTAGAGAAGAACATAATCAAGGAGGATTAAGGCCCATGTTTGCGATATGGGTGTTCATTTTGCTGATATTGCGATAATGATAATTTGCCTATATATTGTGCAGCTCTAGCTATAACCAAAAAAAAATGACATTTCAAAATGAATTAAGTACTCATTAGATCAGTTCTTAATGTATCCAAATATGCCAACGATATTGCCATATTAATCATATTTATTCCATAATTCATGTTTTTTTTTGTCATGGAGCCCTTCTTTATGAAACAGAATGCAAGCCCCCTTATACAAACGCACAAACTGGACAGAAGTGTGCTATCGTAGTGAATAATGCGAATGCCCAGTGAGCTTCAGCTGGCTCTACTGGAGCCTACATTATTGAGTTCAGGTGGGCTTTAGGCTTGTGCCATAAGCATGAGTCATGGTGGATGGATGCAATTATATAACGGGCTATTCATATGAGCAGTAGACGCAGTGAGAAACACGCCCTATAGAAGCAGTATTACGGAGATATTACAACTTTTTATATAAATATTTTAGACCTTTGTGGAAGTTATGCAAAGGGAAATCAGGGAGAAGAGTAGGGACTCTTTAGTAAACCAGATTCACCGGGGGAGCTGTATAAAGCCTGGTTGAGACGTGATTAAGACCTGGCTTGGACCTGGTTTACTCCTGATTTAGACCTAGGCATACTCCCTGATTAATTGTTGCCGATTGACAACACAATCCATTATTTTTGGCTCGTGTTTACAAGGATCTGTGGACTGTGAAAGCATCCTACCTTAAAGCAAAAAACAGATCCAAAAAGAAAAAAGAAGACACAGCAGACACAAGAAGAACAACCACTGTCATCCCTTATGTAGCCGGCGTCTCAGAAAAACTCAGAAGAATCTACAGTAAAT